>JAFBJT010109095.1:0-22398 GCA_016785325.1 Chascanopsetta lugubris
ATGACATATGTCCTGTGCTGTTCCAGTCATTGTTACACCATGAATGTGCTGTGTGTGCGAGGTGACGTGAGGTCAAAGTTCAGCTTTCACAAATGAAACGTGTAAGTGTTTACACAGACACACTGCGGCTACGTCGTTAACCGTGTTCGATACTTTCTCACTTCATTACACTCGGGAGGGAGAGAGAGAGAGAGAGAGAGAGAGAGAGAGAGAACATACCTTCTGATGACACTGTGCGGGAGCGTTGTAAATATGGCCGCCGCTGTAAATATTCATACCTGGAAAAAAAAACAGAGCGAGAAAAGCAGATATACCTCATTAAGCTATGCTGAACTTGGAGGGCAAAGGACAAATGAGCTCTCATATCAATAATGTAATGACTGTGTGTTTCTGCATTGATATTCCGCCGCTGTGTGAGCGCCGGCGACAATGTGCAGCGCTCACAGATGAATGGGATTATGTCTTTTTGTGTATTGAAATAAGCATTATTGGAAAGTAATTCAATTCAGACGCAGATTACAAATTCCTCATTCCTCTATTAGTTATTATAATTTCCCCTCCGAGCGAGTCTCCAGCCGCTGCCACAAGTGAATACCAGATGAATGCAACAACAGCGCACACACACAGCAACGCATGAATAAAACACACGCAAACTCTTATATTCTGCATACACACACACACAAACACGCTCCAGTCAAAACAAGCCTGTCAAAGCAGCACAAATCCCCCAGCATACCCACAGCAGTGTGTGTGGCTGGGGCCTGCTCCCCCTCATCAATCACATCTAATAGTCCCTCTCATTCGTCCATTTGATATTTGTTTGGTTATTGCCAGTGCTATTATTGTTGCTGTAGTTTGATACATTTCCCCGACAGCTCGTATTTCCATTATAAGTCATCAATTAATACGGAGAAATGTAATTACTGTGACAAGGCGTCTAAAGCGGGAGCCCGCGGAGATGAGGAATGGATTGTGACGGCGTGTGCTTCGAGCTATCACGTACCAATGTATGTATACGGGCGGCGAGGTCTCGGCGACCCACGTCTTTACGGCGCGGCCGCCGCCACCGCTGACCTATCACAGAGCTCCGTTCTTCAGTGTGCGATAATGGGAAGTGAGCATCCCTCAATCTGCCTTTGTGTGGTGAACAGCAAAGATGAAATGTGTTTATATATCAAGGGGAAACGTGCTATTGAAATTGAAGGTACAGTGCATATGATTTAGTGACATCTAAATGTGAGCACACCAACTCCTTAGAGGGGCGAGGAGCTCTGTTTATTCCTAAAACTCAAAACATGTTAGTTTATCCATTCTGAGCTACAGTAACAACACAGTGGGGCAACATGGCCGCCTTCATCACGAGCACTAAGATGTGAATAGATAGGTCGATAGATAGATAGATAGATGTTTAAAAAAAGAAAGGGCTCATCTGGAAATGAAAGCAATCTAAGGTGGTTTTATGCACATATATGAAAACATCAATTTATGATATGAATATTATCTATACCCACTTCAACCTCAATCTTACATACCGAATCTATGATATTATCCGTCAAAGTAGAGTTAAATGCGAGAAAATGTAAAATATCATCATATTGCTGAGTCATGTGTGTAGAAGTGAGAGAATCAGGAAACAGCTCTGAAAACAAAACAAGAAAAGCCGAACTCTGCAGTTGGAGCGCTCGCGGGGCCTCGTCTGTTGGAGCCAAACTCTGGATCAGAGAAGCATGAAAGTCTTATGTGAACTTTGTTTTCTCCCTGATAACAGGTCGGCAACTTTAAAGCAGGTTTGTGACTTTGCAATAAGCTGCGCCTTAAATTAAATAACAGATCTGCCCCTTTTGATAAGATTATTTTTTCTTTTTCTTCTTCTTGTTGCCGGGCGAGGAAAAAAATTCAAAAAGTGATGAATCAGAATGCGAGAATAGAAATGGGCTTGAACAGGAGACAGGAGATAGGCATTGATTCTTTCTTTTTCTCCAGTGGAATATTTTCACTTTGCAAGTTTACCGCGCAAAGTCGTGACTGTGACAGCGGTTTGCTAATCAGCTGGTTGGATGTAAATATGGACGCGATTCCGTGTTTAGCTTTAAAGTCGTTCACGTCCTCCATTCGGCAGCAGAGGATGTGAACACGACGATGTTTCAACTAGAGTCCGTGTTGCTATCCCTTCTTCTCTCAGCGGTTGGAGGTGGGTGGAACTCAGCTGGAGGAAAAGCGATGACATGTTTCCATGGTGAATACAGACGGAATAGAAGTTGCACGCTCCCTGTGTGTTGCCAGGCTACCGCTGTTCAGACACGCCCACTATCACCAGAATCTCGATGTAGTATATTTACTGATGAATATCTAGTGTTGGTGAAAAATGCACAGGTCGTGACCTTTAAAGGTATAGTGTGTAGGACATCTAGTGGTGATGCTGATAACTGTAACCTTCACCTCATCGTTCTTTCATAAGCATGCAGGAGAACGTATAGCTTTAACATATCTATAGATCTCAAATTCTATTCAGTCTGATCATACTGTTAAAACATAGTTTTGCAACATGGCCGCCTCCATAGAGAGGATTTGCTTCTGATGTGAATGTAAAGGGCTAATTCTGAGGTCATGAAAACAAATAAGTCTCATTAATGACAGATAGATGTGTAATTCCACCTAAATTTTGAATACTGGACCTTTAACGTTCCACTTTTATTTCAAGACGCAATACATAACCTTGACCACCGGGGGATCTAGAATCAATCAAAAGCCTAATAAAAGACTTTGGTTGGGGTTTTGATTATGTCATCAATCATGACACAGATAAGGAAATGTTTTCATGTTATAAAACAAACAGTGATGACTAATCATAATTTTCCCTTTGTCATTTGTCGTTCGCACCAAAGGTCACAGCCCAGACAAGTAAACGAGGTAAACGACAAAATCAAAACGCAAAATTAAACATTAACTGTGTCCTTGAGTAAAAATTGTTGAGACACTATCGGACACCTTTTGGATAAGGTTGAATTCTTGAAGTGAAAATGAAGAATTATTCGATATTACACCACATGACTTAGTATCATGGTGATTCAGCCTGTGATCTAATTAGTACGAATCTTGGAAAAAAAACCCATGTTGCACATGATTATCATAGAGAGAGAGGGAGAGCAAATGCAGGCCTGTGTTTAGACAGAGCACTGAACTGTGTCTAATATGATTACATGACATTCCTCACATTTCGCACCAGGGCCCAGAGGCCTGTGTTTGCCCCGACGTTGACCTCCTCTATCCTCACTTGCCCCGGCCTTGACTCCTCCACGGCTCAGCTGCCGCGTCCTGTTCGCTAATTCTCTGACTAATTTCATGTCCTCCACCTCCCACTCATGCATCTCATGCATCTCTCTCTCTCTCTCTCTCTCTCTCTCTCTCTCTGGTTTCAGACTTCTTGCTTAGCTACATCCCTCCTTTGTTTCATCTGGCCTAATCCTGCCAATCTCCTGTCCTTGTTACCCTTACCCCTTCCTCCCTCGATCACTTGCAGGTTCTAATACTATGGCTCGACTAAGCCATAGTTCCAGATTCCCAGCTCTGGTGCAGGTACATGTTTACTATGTACTGTATGTACTACACATACACATGCAGCCAGCTAACTGCACTTCACTTTGCTGCCATAGGGGTCACTATAAACTTGTTTTTAAGGAAAGTTCCCCATTGTTGCTTTAAAAGGGGGATTGCTGGATTTTGGAATTAAAGTTACATAAACCAACCGTAACCTGGCAACAAGGGCTTTAGTGCAATCGTTTGGGGAAACTACTGCAATCACACAAAACCCCCTCTATAGGCAACTTGGGTTGTTGCAGGAAGATGGAGGTGGGAATGCGAGTACGAATTTTATATGCATTTTATTAAGGAAGACTATTATGACTGAGTGTTATCCCCGATCTTAATGTTTATGTTTCACATAAAAAACATTAAACTCATCATAATTGAACAAAAAACAACCTTTTAATGAACCTTCTGTGGATTATCTCAGTGGCCCCATGAGATTACGCCGTATCCGTGATTGCCATCTTGCTACTTTACGGGTTCTAATTCTTTGTTTACGTCACATTCACTTAGACACTGAGACATATAAATAATACATAGGTTAGAAAATTGTTGACCACCTCTATCCTCACTTAACCTTCCACGGCTCAGCAACCGCGTTGCCGTTCGCCAATTCTCTGACTAATTTCATGTCTTCCACCTCCCACTCATACATCTCTCTCTTTCTTTCTTTCTCTCTCTCTCTCTCTCTCTCTCTCTCTCTCTCTGGTTTCATCCCTCTCGCTTAGCTCCACCCCTCCCTTGTTTCATCTGGCATTATCCTGCCAATCTCCTGTCCTTGTTATCCCTACCTCTTCTTCCCCCCGATCCTCCCTCCCGTCCTCACCCTCCCCTTCTTCTTCTTCCTCTTCTTCCCTTCGCTCCGCCGTGGAGGTCAGCTATGATGCGGCGCCAGAGAGCTCGCCCGTGTTTAATTACATTAATAAAACACCCTGTGCGGTAGAGTGACCTCGCCGCCCCGCCGACTGTCTCCACAACCCCCCTGCATCGCTTCCCCCGTCGTTCTTCGGGCGTCGGCCTAGCGGGGATCCCTGCAGGCCCGGTCCATTTGGTGCCAGGTTGCATTTCATGGCTGATTGCGAGGCATGTGTTCCCCCCCCCCTTCCCCCGCTCCCCCCTCCTCTCCAGCGGTTTCCGACATGCTCGCTTCATTCGGGGTCATGTCGGAGATGTCTCTGACCCGGAGAGTAGCAAAAACCAGAAACAGCTGTAATGATGGACATGCCCTTCTGAGTGAACTCCTCAGAGGTGTAGACTCTCTCCATTTATATCTGACTCCCGCTCCTCTTCGTTTAGAGTTAGTCTACACGTGCCAGGTTGTGGTTAGCTTGGCATCGGCGGCAACAACACTCCTCTCTCCGCGCCATAAAGCGGAATCGGAGCCGCACACAAAAATGCCCCCTGGGCTGGAAGACAATGATCCCGTGCACATAAATTACAGCCCGAGCAAGATGGCACATGACAAGCAGCAGTAACTTAGCATTATTGCCTGCAACCGATGATGACGATCCCCGCGGTCGCCAACAGGTCGGAGTGATGTAATATGCATAGGATTCATGTAAATGGGAAACGGCTGGAACGTGTCAGAAATATAGCCGGGGCTGTATCTTTGAGAAGCAGCCCCTATTTTCCCCTGCTGACAAGCGCGATGCTCGCAGTGGTTTATGAATCGGGGGTGGGAGGGTGGGGTGGGGTGGGGGGGGGGGGTGTGGGCCCCGGGGTGGGGGGGGGGGGGGGGGGGGGGGGGGGGGGGGGGGGGGGGGGGGGGTTGTGGGCCCCGGGGTCACACAGCTGGCACTTCCCACAAAGAAGCACATAAACCTGCAGCTCGGGCTGAAACGTGGAAATATTACCACTTGGACTTCACACGGGTTCGCTGCAACAGCGGGGATCTAATCTCCTGCAGCCACCTTCGTGATTTTCATGAATAGTCAAGAGCCCGGCCATAAAAGAAGTGTCATCATCTCCTCCAAGAACATTACAGCTTAATGTAGACACATAACTAACATTTCCTCCACAATGGGGAATCCTAACCTTGTGTGGGGGGGCTATTTATGTGCCGCATTCCCTCCTCGGCGTATGTGCGTTGATGCCGCATTTTGTGGCGCGTTGTTGCCGATATATTACGGGCTAATGGCGAAACCACGGGGGTGCCGCGGCACCCTAACAGCCCTGATGGTTCATACTTTGAATCTGACGGCGAGAACAAAAAGTAGTTAAAAGCTTTGCGCGCGGCGGGCATTGTTCGTCCTCACGCGCATTCCCAGAGCCGCTCCTCCTCCTTCAGCCGTTTTCGGTCCAGCATTCATCTAAAGAAGGGGACGGGGGAACGCGAGGGAGCGGAACATGCTGCTTGTGTTCATCTGATGAAAAGCCTCCCTGATGATAAAATGGGATAATCTCATGTTTGGGTCAAACCTTTAAACCATGTTTCACAGAAATAGACTTTTTATATTTGTTTCCATCTCCGTGGAAAAACTCTAATATTCCTGGCAGCCATTTTATCACCTCTCCTTGTGACTTTAAATTACTGCTGGTCTGGTGTCTGCCAGGCTGTAAGCGCCTTTAATAACTGTACACACCGTGTTTATCATTGTAATTATTTCATATATTCACTCTCCCTCTACTTGCGTTGCGTCTCCACCCTTTGTTCTTCTTCATACACTGCTCTCCGTTTGCTTCGTTATTTGTTTGGAGGGTTTTCATTAGATTCCCTGACTAGCAATTAGAGTTGCAATGGCAGAACAGTGGCACATCTCTTTATTGCATTGTTAAGCAACCTTCAAACCCACGTGGTTATTAATAACATCGTTGCTAAAGCGCAAAAAATAATGGCAGCGTGGCTAACTAGGTTAGCATGAGGTTCACTTTGCCTCGAAACATCAAGTTAAACAAATCTGCCCCCCCCCCCCCCTCCCCGTCCACTCTCTTTTGTCTTCCCTCTCTCCCTCCCCTTAGTTTGGATGTGGACACAAAGAGAAGCAGAGAGAGGAAAGTTAATTAGATAGAGGTCCACGGAGTGGGGGGGGGGGGGGGGGGGGGGGGGGGGGGGGGCACCTGCTGTGTAGAGGGGGTGGGCACCTGGTAATGGAAAGGGTCCATATGAAAACAGATGGCCCAGAATTTATTAACTTGCAGGAGCGCTTCAAGGAAGCCACTGTGACCAGACATTAGGCCAGTCACTGTCTGCGGGGCGGGGGGCGGGAGTGGGAGGGGGGTGGGGGTGGAGGTGGGCAGGGCGTCTGGGATACAGGTAGCGGCCCCAAAAATAGAGAGCAGATTTATCTCCGGATCGGCGCAAATGATCCATCAGAGGGGAACGATGGATGCGGTCCAGTTCAGGTATAAGATTTATTCAGGATGTTTAAAAGTTAGGGCTAAGTTAGGGCTAAGTTAGGGCTAAAGGTGGCATTGGTGGTACAGTGGATAGCATAGCCTAGCCTTCCAGGCATTTGATACGAGTTCGATTCCCGGCTGCCGCAGAGTGGCTCAACCACAGCGCCTGCTAAATGAAACTGTAGAAATGGTAAAAGTTACTTTGAGCAGTCATTGGTCAATGCTCTACAGCTCAACATCGCCCTCTCAGCATGGTTCTGGTATTGCACCACTGTTTGTTATCATTTTGAAATAAGACGGTGTGAATACTGTCTGTTCATCTGTCCATCAATCGTCTGAATAGCACAATGTGTTTACACTACTCACGTGATGGAGCGGCTCTCTGACCAGAGTGTCAGGGGTTTGATTCCCGCCACGCTGTCCCATATACTCATAGATACAAAAAGGGCTGGAAATAGATGGACAGTATGATTGTTTATGTGACTGGGTGAATGAAAACTGGACTGTAAAGTGTTTTGAGCGACCTTCAAGACTTTCTATTTAAGTTTAAGACAAACAAAAATAAATTCAAGAACAAAAACAGGTGACACTCACGAGACACTACACAAACTGCAGGTCTGCCATCTGCTTACTCAACAAAACAACATGAACTGTTGCCACTCGAGAAACTCGTCAAGAAAGCTCCACGTTCCTGGTTTATCCAAAGGTCGAGACAAACGAATTCATTCATGAATCACTCACTGGAACAATCTGTCTCTAGTTCTCTGCTCCACAAGGTGGTGCTTGAACAAAGACTCCACAACAAGAAATAAGCTATGCATAAACTCTTGAATGACAAATGGTCTTAAATAATAAACCATTGCAAGGAGTTCATCAGGGTTACAGAAGATATGGGAAATAAAAAAGAAAGGGTTCCACGGAGTAAATATTAAAAAAGTTTATGGACTGCAACATGCGGCAGCTGTCGTACATTTATTTGCACGCCGCGTCGGCACCGTTATACGGTATTCAATGTACAACCTTGAGTGCTGGCAGACACAAAATACATCCTTTAGACTGCAAAACAAACCTGGCCTGTCCTTCCAGCACAATAAACAGCATTATATTGGATGGAAGCACACAACTGGGAACGGAACATTCTTAGAGAATAAGTGGAAAACAACAATATTATATTGAGCCCCTGAGGTCCTCAGACAACTTAAGAGAGGTGGACTTCGATTCTGCCACACACTCAGGCTGGTGTGTGAATCACACACACACACACACACACACACACACACACACACACACACACACTCACAGAAGGATGCCCACTTCAACATAAATACCCTTGTGGATTTAGTGAAAGAAGCAGGGAAAGTTACAGGTGGAAGGAAGATGAGCAGCAATACACGCCTTTGTTTATCCTTCCCTTTCCTCTTATCAAAGGTGCATTATGCAACATTTGTTTGTTTAAAGGTACAGTGTGTAAGATAAACCCTAACCCATCCACTAGTGATGTTGCATTTTGTATCAATCACCTCACCCCTCCCCTTTGAGCATGTAGATTACCTATGGTAGCCCTAAGTTGTCCTTAAAGCTCAAAAGATGTTTAGTACATCCACTGTGGACTATTGTAAAAACATAGCGGACCCCTTTAAATCATCAGTTTTTGATACCATTGAGTAAACAGATACTATACTAATTCGTTGCCTCTATCAGCCTACACTAATTCCGTGCAGTGTAAGCTCACGGCCAGGAATGCCCACAATACTCACACTCTCTCTCTTGTGCATCCACTGACTCACCCTGAGCTGGGTTGCCATGGTCACCCCCCCCCTCCACACACACACACACTCTATATGGCTCAAGTTGGAGCTCAAGTTGGAGCTCCAGTTAGCGCTTGCAGGCTCTAACTCTCGCTCTACTAAGTCATAGTTCCAAATTCCCAGCTGTGATGTGGGCAGACTATGTACTTTATGTACCTAAACATGCAGGCTAACTGCAATTCACCTTGCTGCCACAGGGGTCACTATACACATTTTTAAGTGAAGTTCCCCATTGCAAAGAGGTTCCTGGATTTTTATATATATGATCTGCCAATCAAAACCTGCCAACAAGGGTTTCAGTGCAATCTTATGGGGCACCGCACAAATCACAGAAAACGCCCCCTAAAGGCAACTTGGGTTGTTGCAGGAAGATGGAAGCAGGAATGTGAGTTAGAGTTGGAAAGTTTGGATTTTACTGGGGAAGACTATTATGACTTATGATTATGACTGTTATTTCCAATGTTGATGTTTATGTTTCACATACAAAAAACCTTTTAACTAACAATAATAAAAAAAACAAAACAAAAAAAACTTGAATGAAAACCCATTAATGAATGAAAAACCCTTTGAATGAATGAATGCTACTTTACGGATTTGTTTATGTCACTTTCACTTAGAAACTGAGACATATAAATAATACCCAGGTTAGAAAATAGTTCAATTCTTGCAATAAAGTTGTGAAAGTCAATATCTATTTGAACCTCAAAGGTGCACATGAACAGCCAATCTTGGCACGTGCACTTCCTTGTGTCAACCTGGGTTTTTTTCTATTTATGGACGCAAACACAAGAAAGGAACCTCCAAAGGTTGTCTGAGTTGTGAGGGAGACGCGGGAGTATTTGATGTGTTGAGCCGAAGCAGTAAAGGCAGCGTCGCTGGAATCAAACAGCTTGCACAATGCGGCGCTAAAAGCTAATGAAAAATAGATTTAGCAGGGTGCGTGTTAACTTTATTTCGGTCTCTCCGAAGCGGCGTGACGAAGACGGAGAGGCAGCCTGCGCCACAGAACAGCTTGTGAACTAGTTGTGTAGGCTCTGTGAAGCTGCGCTGTTTTTTTGTGAGTCAACGGCGTGAGCATCAAATGCCACACCGCCGAGCCTGCCGGGCCGCCACCAAAGTAAAAATAGAGCGCCACGACAAGTCTGCGCTGCCATAAAGACGCCCATTAACAAGGAGAGTATCTGGTGCTGCCAGAGGGGGGGTAGGAGCTCCACATCAACTCACCTCAAGCTGTCAAAGCAGCCTTCAGCCAAAAAAAAAACGAGACCCAGCAACCCAGCCTTGATCAAACAATCCCAGCCACGTATACGATAAACAAAATCCGAGATGACAAAATGCCCAGCCTTTGTAAACATAGGCTGGGGCGGCTAACAAGGTTTGACTGGCTGCGGTGCCAGACTGTGTGTTACAGCAGGATGCAAGCTGTTGGTCGGGCGCAATGGCATCGAGCCTGACGATAGCTGAGTGCTGTGTGAGCTCCGCTGCGCTCTTTTCTGTCAGGCTGCACAGAGAGACGCTCCACAGCGTTTTTGAAGAACTATAGGCTGAACTTGGACGGTTGTGCATATGCTCGAGTCAGGCGTCATGTCAGGTAGCAGATGGAGGTGAGAGGTCAGGGGAGGAGACACGGCTCTACGTATGACCTAAAGCTGTGTGGAGTATGTATGTTAAAGGTGCAGTGTGTAAGGTTTGGAGGCATCTTGAGGCTACTGTAAAAACATGGTTCCTCATATATATGTACATTAATGGGCTCATTTAAGGGTAACTGGAAAAATATGCATCTAGGTGATGATAAATTCATAAAAATGTCAGTATGAAATTGTTTTGTAATATTTTCAGAAGTGACAAAAATGAGCAAAATCTTACAAACTGCACCTTTAACATGTATTGTTGGAACTAAAAGGCTCCACAGTGGTACAGTGAAATGAAAGCCAACTTGAAAATGGAGCAATATCTTCACAGACACACAAAACAAACCCAAAAGTGATGATTAAAAAATACGTGCAAAACAACTATAACGGCACAAAAAGGGGCAAAATGCCTACAGAGACAATAAACAGCCACAAGTAGACACAAAACATCTACAAAGAGATACAAAAAACAATAAACATAAACAAAACGGCCGGGGAACGACTGCAAAGAGACACAAACAGCTACTAGAAGGTGAGAATTAAAACAAAAACAAGTAGAGAACACAACAACAACAAGTTAAAGCAAATGATTGTTCATCTGCAAAACTGAAGTACCGCAACAACAGGGATGTGGAAAACACAATTTTAGAAACACCACAATGGATAAAAGACAAAAGAAACGTAAAAGAAAGATACAGTATATGGGCAGGAGATGTAAACAACAACAAAAATGCACACAATTCTGATGAAGAGTTGGATATAACAACAAAGAGACACAAAATTGCTGCACACAGCAACCGAGTGACACAAATAACTGACAGACGGATGTAAACAACAGAGAGACACAAAACACCAACAGAGAGAATGAAAATAAAATGGCAACCATATGACAGACAACAACAGAGACAAGCTCAATCACCAAAGGGACACAAAACGTCAACAAAGAGATGTTGAATGTAAATAGCAAGAGACGGACAAAATACTGATAGAGATGTCAATGTAAAGAACAAAGGAAATTGTCTATGAAGAGATGTAAAAAACAACAACAGACACAAAATGGTTCCAAAGAGACAATAAACAACACCAAATGGACACGACGGTTACAGAGCAACAACAATGGAGACACATAATGTGGCTACAAAGAGACTCACTGAAGATACAACGTGACTACAAAGAGACACAATGGAGACACACAACATGGCAACACTTGGACACAATGGAGACACACAATGTGGCAACACTTGGACACAATGGAGACACACAACGTGACTATAAAGAGACTCACTGAAGATACAATGTGTTTACAAAGAGACACAATGGAGACACAAAGTGGCTACAAAGAGACAAACAATGTCTTGCAAAAAGATAACGAAAAAACACAAACAGCTAGCAAGCTACCAGAGAGGTAAACATGGAGAGTGTGTGTGTGTGTGTGTGTGTGTGTGTGTGTATGTGTGTGTGTGTGTGTGTGTGTGTGTGTGTAACATATGAGTGACCAGGGGCTGGTGGTGGTGTAAGTAGGTCATTCAGGGACACAAATAGCAGCAGAGTGTGGATAACTACACTCTCCACTTCGGCTCATTCAGAACTTTCTAAATGTGAACTTCTACCAGAACGTTGTCAAAATACCACAAGGAACTTCTGGAGTCTGACCCCCACAGGTTGGTTTATTCACTCGTCTCCATTTACTCAGAAACACAAACAATCCCTGCTGATGAATACGCATTCCACTCGATGGAACATTCCCGCCATCGTTTGCATGGCGCTGTGTATTACGTCCATTTGTCCTTGTGCGATTGTTGTCTCGCTATACGCTGCGTGAATCTCAGTGCGTCGTCATTGTCTCCGCGCCAATGTCACCGATCCTTCAGCCTGTGTCGAGTGCGCACATAAAAACATGTGCTGTTGCGCCACCATTAAAGCACGAGAGCAGGTTCTTTATTGGTATTTTACGAAGCCGATCTTTCAACGGCGTTAGCTCGCTAATAGATTTTTTTATTATGTCGCCATGATTATGAAGACATAGCTGACACTGATTTCCATCAGGGCTCCCGAGCATTCAGGGCTCCTCCTTAGCTAAACTACTAAACGTTGATTTGAAATCCAAGGACACTGCGGCACGTCTAGGTTTCAGTCTTGCTCTAATTTCATATTTACAAAAAAAACAAAACATCTGTCAGCACAGGACACAGGAAATGGAAGCGCCGATTTCATCCCGACGGCGATGACATTGTGCTGATGTTACCGTCGGAGTAATGACGAGCTCTGAGGCGTGTTTGTTTCGCAGACACTCGGGACGACAGCTTTGAAAAGTCTTGTCTTTGCAAGCTGTTGAAATGCCAATAACTTTTATAGTGTGTGGTCGCTGTGTGTGTGTGTGTGTGTGTGTGTGTGTGTGTGTGAGTGTGTGTATGTGTGTGTGTGTTATCTTTGCCAGGTCTATAAAATAATTCCTATAATCTTCAAGAGGCTATTCCACCACATAAAGATCATCCAGAGCACAGTTACAAGTTCCATATATATTTACAGTTTTATTCATTCGCACACATTTGTTATGATTCTGCAGGTGATGCAAAAACATATGTGTTTCCTCTAGTCCTTCATTTAAAGGTCCTTCATTTAACACTTTGAATGACTTTCTATTTCCGCAGGCTGTTACAGAAGCTAAAATAATGAAACATTCTCCATACTACTTGGGCGCCTATTAGCCTAGCCTCGCCTGGTGGGTGTGGCCATTTGTGCGGGACAACAGGGGGAGCTGGCAGCTATTGCTACTGCTATTGTTTGACTACATTTTTGTGATTGCTTCTTTACAGTATTTCTTCTTCTCGAGTGTGAACACAGCTGTGGGTGCAAGCAACAGAACGCTGACTGCACTTCACTCCACTGCCACAGGGGGCACTACCAACAACCACTTTAACACTGTAACACTTCCAGCCCAATAACTATAATGGTATGCAGTTCTTGATTCAAATCTGAACAGACCTGGTCCTGTCTATTTCCTGACACAATGAATATAGATGTATTTAAGAATCGATTGCTTTTAAATACTTCTAACTCCGAAAGTAGTCCTCTCCCCTGACTCCACTATGTTGCACCCCCATGTTTTTATAGTAACCCTGAATAAACACAAGATACTATGATAACTGATGACATTGAATCCAACATATTCCACCTTTAGAATAAATTGAGTTAACTCATTTATTGAGAAATGCCCTCAAAAGCATAAAGAGTCAAATGTAATCTAATCAGGTTACAGTAGAAGTGAATGTGCGAAGATTAAAATGCTGTTTGCTAACGATAATGAACAACTCCAATTAAACAGCGTCTTTAGGTCAATGGGAGTTGCTGTGTAGAGGCGGCTCCAGGTGAAAACCACACTGAAGGAAAAACCAACAGATTCCAGTTGGGCCGCACTGTGCTATTTTATGTCGCCATATTAAGCTGCATAAATCAGATAGCCTGTCACCTCTTATAGAATTAACAGCACAATAAAGCGGCGGAAAATGTGCAGAAGTGTAAACAACATCAAGTCCACAGTGGCCGCGGCCAGAGAAAACATACAGGGAGCCGCGTTGCTAGGCGATGAAGTAGCTGGTGCCCTCTGCAGAGCGACTTATAAGAGTTGTGCTGCTCGCCATGTGTGACGTGCTGCTCCATGATCCGCTCTTAATCCAACCTCCCTGCTCGCGCGTTCTCACCGCACATGTTCTCCGTGCACGTCTCCACGTTTACTTACACATCAGTGTCTTGGTATTATAGTGTACAGCTGCTCCCAGAATGCACCTGTTTGTCCCACACCGTGCAGCTGGGTTTGAGTCTGACACGTTCTCTGATGCTGATTAAAGGTGCAGTGTGTAAGGGTTGGCGACATCTAGTGGTGAAGTTGCACGTTGTATCCATCAGCTCACCCTCACCCTTCTGAGTATGGAGGAGAACCTATGGTCGACTTCACTTTTCATTCAAACTCAAAAGATGTTTAGTACGTCCACTTTTACTGCTGTCAAAAACATGGCGGCCCCTCTAGAGAGGACCCGCACCTCATGTAAATATAAATGAATGGGCTAATTTACAGCTCATGGGCTATTAATACATACACATTTAAGAGATTATAAATTCATGAGAATGTACTTGTTTTGGCCAAAATCCTACACACCGCACCTTTAAATTCTCAAACACTTAATCTCAACTTTATCACATTGACTTTTGTTTAACTGTGAAATGACTTTGACTTTAAATGTTGGAGCATTTTTGAATAAATAAATAAAAATGCCTCAATTACAGTAGTGATACATGAGTACACTGATTTTCATTGATTTAGGTTGCAATCTGCAGTCACTAGATGCCACTACATCCTGCATAACGTGCCACTTTCATCATACTAGTTGCTGTAGATGAGTGGAATACGCTGTGCTCCGCCTCTTAGCCTATTTTTGGATTAAACCCGGAAGTAGGAAGAGCTAGGCATTGGCACGATTTTGTTGCCAATGCCTAGCTTCTCCTACTTCTGGGTTTAATCCAAAAATCTGCACCGAGCTGGGGAGGTCCCATGGTGCTGACGCAGCATCCACAGATTGTGCCAGGTCAGCACACCCGAGAGGCCATGCCCTAAATTGTACACAATTTAAACTGTGATAGCATAGAAATAAGCGAGAGTAGTAAAACGTTAAAACACTGAATTGTTCTTATGCTGGAAGTTTCCTAACATTACTTCTTTACTCATAAACATGCTGAGAAGTAAAAGTTGAGATGTTGCTCCGCCCCCCCCCCCCCCCCCCCCCCTCCCCTCCCCCGCCCCCAACCTGATCACTTCCGCTCCAGTCAGCTTCTCTTAGCATCGCCGTTGAAAAAGCCTCACACTGCGTTCTGCCCAGGCTCTGCCTTCGTTAGTTAACTGCAGCGTAATTGTCCTGCAACAGCCTCTCTAGTACTGAGGCGAGTGCGTTTGGACTTTCTGCACATGCCAGCACTTCCCTGTGTGTGTAGCTGAGTGTGTGTGCACAAGTGCATTGGAGTCTATTGTGTTGAACTTTTTTAAACATTAGCCAGATATAATAACTAGGTCAATTTATCAAAGAGAGGCCATGAAACAATACTAGTTCTAAGTGGCTTTGAAAATGGCTTTGATACATTTTTCATCAAAAGGGAAACAGAATAAACCCCTGATGCATTATTGCAACTTCCGCCAAAGTTATAAATGGTAATTTTAGAGATAAACTAAACAAAAAACCACAATAAAACAGTAGACTCATGCACATAATAATAGCTCGGTGAAGTTGCGTAAGCTAACATCCACGGGCTCAGGCACATGAGAGGAAGGTGTGATGACAGAAGTGAGACTTTTGCAACAATGACCCATGGGATACGGTATCGATCATATGACCCCATCAAAGTCTATGGAAGTCCAGGTTATGTGGCCCATAGAGCATGCGTAGTAGCATCACTCCCATAATGCATCAGCGGGCACCATATAGTGGCCCTTGCTAAATATGACATAGCCGTGACATCAGCCAAGAGAAGGAGACATCATATATGAAAAATCATGTGGCGGTCTATGGGGAAAAATGCTTTTTGGATGTTGCATGGGGATGTTTTTGTTGCAGTACCACCAGTGGCCACTGGGGGAGGATTTGCTGCAAGTCAGAGGGGAGGTGCTTTATCCTATCCTTTCAATAAATACACAGAAAAGCAGCGTTTTCTGCCGCGCTCTGCTGCAATTGCGGCACACTCAAGCGAAACCAAGCAGCAACTCGCCGTCTCTTGTTGACGTAGTTATACATCCAAGTTTTCTTTCTAGTTTATGAGCCGACCTCACCGACCTCAAGGCTACCGCTGGCCAAACGACTTTTTCAGCAATTCTGCTGAGAGAGAGCGCGATACTCTCTGCCCACACGAAATATACATATGCACGGCTGATACCTAAGAAAAGGCAAAAACGCTGCAATTACATGCAACAGCAATGGAAGCGAGAAACCTGTGTGACTGCACCCAGGGGAGGCCTGCGCCGAGTAGTCTGAGATTCATTAGCTGCTGGAAAGCAGATGACTCACTGTGGTCTTGCTGACCTCTTATTTGTTTTTCCTCTCATTTATTCCCGAGCCGGCGTCACAGGAGAACTTAAACATGCAGCGAGACGCCTGCTTATCATTCAGTGGAACACCAGCAGCACTACAGACGAGGAACGGAAAAAATAAAAATGAAAAAAACGCTGCCCATAAAGAGGGAAAATAGAGATGTAATCCACCTCTTCAAAAAATAAAAATAAATTAATTTAGCCCCCCCCCCTCAAAAAAAGCAGTGTTCGGGCTCCGCCAACAATCGTTCTCACGTTTTCCCTACAGCGCACAAGCAAATGAACTGGCAAGAAATTGTGTTTTAAGAGAAAATTATGGCTTGTGACTGAGTGGTTCTTTATCTTGCAGCACCCGTGAGTGTGTGTTGGGGGGGTGGCAGTGCACCCCTCCCTCAGGCAGGTTTGAGGTTGCTCTGGTATTACTACACACACACATACGCATGCACATGCGCGCGCACAGACACACACACACACACACTGTCACACAAACTGTCACACCCCATACCGGCTGCGCCATGAATATCAATGGTTGCTCTTCTTTTTTTTGGACTCACTCTACAAAACAGACAGTGAAAAATGTTCATGCATGACTACTTTTCCACCTGGCCCACTCCATATATTCACTTTAATGGCATAATGAAGCCTCCATATAAAGGAATTGTGCATGACACCAAGCTGTTATGCACAATGGATGACTTATGTCACTGATTTGGCTCCTTCAAGGGATTATATATATTTTTGGGGGGGCTTGGAGCTTTCATGGCTTGTGCATCTGTGACTCCCCGACAAGTCACCTTGACAGAGGTGTGAATAATTTTTGCAATAAAAACAGAAATGACACTCACTCCGGACTATAAAGCAGCACTTTGACTGTAGGGAAATACTCTGTATATGAAGTATCTTTTGCATTATTCCGGGTGTAATTTTGCTGACGCGTTTACTACCCGTGCCCTGATTCCTATCCTTAGATAGGCCAGCGAGGGGCAATACTCGCTCGTCGCTAATGGGAAAATACAGCTTCCATCCCGAAATAACAAGAAATAATCTGAGTGAAATGTGTCTCTGGAGTGCACAGGGACGCCAGGGGGACGTCTTTCCTCTCAGCGTTGTCCCACTTCAGAGACGCAGCTGGAGCCGTGGTGACTTTTCTATTGTCTGCCGTCGGCGGCAAGAACCTTTCTGATACGCTTCCCTGTGCCCAAACAAAGACGGTGCCTACATACTAGGCATAATTGAAGAGATCATGCAGTACCTGTGTTTCACATCCAGTCCTCGCAGATGTGCGGGAGGAAGAGGGGTGGTGGGGGGGGACTGTCCCGCAGAGAAATGAAAAAAAAAGAAAAAAGCGAGGTAACAAAAAAAAAATCACAGAGCCAATAAGCAACAATGAGGCTAAATTAGCTCTGTGTTTGTGGGGGAAGAATGGCCTCCATGTTATTGACAAGGGAGACCTGTTGTGTTTTTGATCCCCCATTCAAAGCAAAAAAACAAAAAAATAGATAATATTGCCGTTTTTTTTAGATGGTCCACAAAGACATGATTAAACAGGAAATAAATAAATATATTAATAACAAAGCCAGTCAGGGCACTGCCAGATGTTGCTGTTATTTACTCTCGGAATACCAGTGTCCCCGAAGACCACTCACTCTGACAGACATCAGGGCTGAACGCAACACATGCACACAGACACACACACACACACACACACACACACACACACACACACACACACACAACACACACACACACACACACACACACACACACACACACACACACACACACACACACACACACACACACACAGAAAGGGAGGGAGAGGCCCCCGTAAAGAAAACAGCCACATAATCCATCAAAGCTGACTCCTCCACTACCTGGTGACCGGGCAGGTTCATGAGGTACATGGTGACACTTCCCACTGGGGCGACTCCCTGCAATGTATGTGCTTATCGCACTGTTAGATATTTCAGAAGGAGCCCCCCCCCCCCATCTCCCCTGTTGTCTATTTGTGACAGATAAGAGCAGGGCTCTGATAACAGCCAGTAACTCAGAGGAGAGGTGCTGAAATGTCAAATCTACATCAAGTTCATGGAGGAAGGAGAAGCAGTCGCGTCAATGAGAAACTCATGGGAAACAATCTTTCTGCTCATTGAGCTAATGAGGAGGGAACATTAAGATTAGGTAACGATGGATGGATAGATGGATGGATGGATGGATGGATGATAGATTGATAGATGGATTAGTGGACTGATGAATGGATGGATGGATAGATAGACAGACAGTGGATAGAGAACAGACAGGCGGATGGATAATGGATAGAGTGATAGGTAGATGGATGTATGGATGACGGAGCAACAGGTAGACAGACAAATAGATTAATAGATAGACAGAGAGATAGATAGATTGATAGATAGATAGATGATAGATGGATAGTTGGACATACAGAAAGATAGATAGACAGAGGCAGGTAGGCAGACAGACAGAAAGATGGACATACAGATGATGGATGATGGATAGACAGATGGACAGACAGAGGATGGATAGATAGATAGATAGACAGATAGACAGATGACAGATAGATAAAGAGATAGATAGATAGACACACTGAAAATAGTGAATATTACTACACTACACTAATCCACTAATTATCGGCAGCAACAGAACAAACTAATCAGTGTTATTTAATTACATTTTTGTAGCAGCCAATTAGTGGTGACCTAACAGAGGTTAAACATGTCTGTTTAATGCCTCTCAATAACACACACACACACAGCCAGTGTTTTAGTGATCGCCTCCCAGGGGACCTGCTTTCTCTTCATTTGTCCACCACACAATCCAGAGGTGGATTCACTTACAGAGACCCCCCCCCAACGACTCTGCAGCAGATCATGCTAACAACATATTAATTCTAAATGTGCCACACGCAATCGAAAATTGATACGACCCGAGCGGGTAAATGTCGCCGCATCAAGCGAGGACACTCACGCATCAGCATGAGCCGGACAGCTCCTGTATCGACGTTATATTCCCATCTGCGCTAATTAGACATCGCAGAGTGCGAGAGTGTGACACTGTGTCCGTGCACATGCTCAGTCAAGAGAACAACACGATTTTTAAAAAATGTGTCAATTTTTGTGACTTCTTTTTGTTGGACTAGGATGACAAAACAATTATATACTGATATTTTTACAAATGTAAACTCACCCTAATGTATGATTTTTTTTTACATTAAACTGAAATTTGCTCTTTAAAGGTGCAGTGTGTAAGATTTGGTGACATCTAGAGGTAAAGTTGCATGTTGTATCCATCACCTCACCCTCACCCTTCTGAACATGCAGAAGAACTTATGGTCGACTCCAGTTGTCATTGAAACTCAAGAGATGTTTAGTACGTCCGCTCTGGACTACTGTAAAAACATGGCGACCATCATGGAGAGGACCCACCCCACATGTAAAAACACATTAATGGGCTCATTTCAAGATAATGGGGGAAAAAATAAAACATCTAGGTGATTATAATTTCATAAAAATGTAATTGTGTTGTAATGTTTTTAGAAATGACAAAAATGACCAAAATCTTACACACTGGACCTTTAATGAATGGACCTTTACGTTAGGAGCGGGTCTCCATATGGGGGCAGCCATGTTTTTACAATAGTCCAGATTGGACGTACGAAGCATCTATTGAACTGCACGCTTGAAAGTGAAGGGTGAGGTGATGGATACAACATGCAACTTCACCCCTAGATGTCACCAAATCGTACACACTGCACCTTTAACTGTGGACCCAGCAAGCGAACGGGAGTGTGGAGGATTTGTAGTGAAAACATGTTCTGTAAAAAAATAAGAAATAAAAAAGTAGCCCCTACAATGTATTCCATGCTCGGTGAATGGCAGCGTCTATTCAGCACCACGGACAGCGACACAAGGCAGCTCTGAATGTGGAGGTGCTGGAGCCGACATCGCTTTTACTCTGTTTTTATTTTATTCCCACCTTCTTTTCTCTCCTCGTCTATTCACACATGTTCTAAACGGCGCGACACTCAAAAGGCTGTGAGTGAATCACAATCTTTAATTATGTCTTTGATCCGAGCACCTGAGCCAGCTTTCATTTTCTGTCTTTTTTAAGGCAAAGCAAGCTGAGGACCACGACTACACAGAGTATTCATACATGAATGAGCTCTGTAACGTGGTGTAGTTAATGTTGGATAAAAACATGAGATGAGCACTCAGGATATTAGTTGATGACAAAGGGGTGAAAGTCTTTGAAGAATGAAAGGGAAAAAAAGGAACATGTTCTCAGTTACATGTTATATTTAAAAAATGAAATTGTTAACCATCATATTAATAATCAATATTGATTAAAAATTAATGTATTACTACTGTTATAATTATTATCCATGAGAATAATTAATTATCCATTGATTAAAACTACAGTGAAGGCTGACGTAATAAACATTCAGCTGTCATTTGCAATGTCACTACAGGTTGTTATTAAACGCAACACCTTTACAGCAGAGTGGCTATAGTTCACATGTTGCACAACCAATGGTAGCCTTCAGTTTCCATTACAATTCAAAAGCGCTGCCGTTTGTCCATTCTACATTAATGTGTAAACATGCTGATGCAACATGGCCGCCTCCATAGAGAGGACGCTCTCCCGATGCCACTCTATAGTTCTCATTCTACAGTATTTCAACACAGATGTTCACCCAAATCCCACGTAATGCACCTTTAAGAAAGAAGGAAGTTGTCATTGTAGAACTATACTACTGACCTCATGCAGATATTCAGAAGCATAGATGCAGCCTGTACACTATTAGCCTCTCTCTCTCTCCTTCTCCCTCTCTCTCTCTCTCCCTCTCTCTCTCTCTCCACAAATGTTTGCATTGCTGCTCTACCCTGTGGGGCCCTCACTCTGCTCATTATGCAAATATGGGGACGAGGTGGGCGGGGCGAGCGTCGACGAGAGTAGTACGAGCTGACGTCACGCGGGAGCTGGAGTGGCAGGCTGAGTAGGGGTTGAGGAGGAGGAGGAGGTGGAGGAGGGTGTTAAAAAAAGGAAAAGAAAATGAAAACACAAAGCATGAGGACAAATTAATAAATAAATATATGAGAGAGAAGAGGAGTAGTGAGGGAGGGAGGGAGGGAGGGAGGGAGGAGGAGGAGGAGGAGGAGGAAGAGGAAGATATAAGAGAGGGGGGGCAGTGTGCGCTGTGCAGAGGAGGGAGAGAGTGTGTGTGTGTGAGAGAGACAGAGAGAGAGCGGGAGAGAGCGAGAGAGAGAGAGCGAGCGAGCGAGAGAGAGCGAGAGAGAGAGAGAGAGAGTGTGTGTGTGTGCAGCCCGCCGGCCCATTGAGGAAAGATGGCTACAGTGACTGCAAACGGAGTGCAGCAGGAGAATGGATTCAGCACCACGAACAGCGCCGGCAGGATGAACGGGCTCACCATCGGCGGCCAGAACACCATTCCCATGAAGGACCACGACGCCATCAAGCTCTTCATCGGCCAGATCCCCCGGAACCTGGAGGAGAAGGACCTGAAACCGCTGTTTGAGGAATTCGGAAAGATATACGAACTCACTGTTCTGAAAGACAGGTTCACGGGGATGCATAAAGGTTGGTGGTGCCTTCTTCTTCCTCTTCTTCTTCTTCCTCTTCTTCTTCTTCTTCTTCTTCTTCTTCGTGGGATATGTGTGACTTATTTCCACGCACGCGAGATTTAAAAAACAAAAACAAAAATAAATAAATAAATAAATAAATAAATAAATAGATAAATAAATAAATAAAAAAAACGTCCCGGGCAGGAGGAAAAAGTGTGTTAATGTGCAGATGTGTGTGGGTTTTTTTGGGACGTGCACGCACGCGCACACGCATGCAAAGAGGGGGGCTTCTTGCACACGTGGAGGAGGCGCGCTGCCTCCAGAGAGAGAGAGAGAGAGAGAGAGAGAGAGAGAGAGAGAGAGAG
>JAFBJT010109095.1:24917-40778 GCA_016785325.1 Chascanopsetta lugubris
TCAAATGAGGTTTTTAATAAGGTCTTTAGCTTGTTTATGTTTCCTGAGCTGTGACACAGTGACGCAGCAGACACAGTGAAACACTGACTTGTGGTTAAACACAGAACATGATCAGCCCCCCCCCCCCCCCCCCCCCCCCCCCCCCCCCCCCCCCCCCCCCCCCCCCCAGGTCGAGATTCTATACCACAGCATGTTGGAAATCAAAGATGGTGTCTGACACGGCCACTACATCAATACATGTATATGTCAGTCGGATCAGTCTGGAAATAACAAGGTGAGCTGAGCTTGAGAGACTTTGTTGATTATCACACTCGACTCTACGGACCATGTATGTGATGCACGTACAGTGAGTTTGACTTGTGTTTTTACAGCAGTCTCAAAGATGGGAAGAGTGACATTAAAGGAGCGGTGTGTACGATTTGGCTGAATAACTTCCATTTATAAAAACAGAAATTTAATGTACAATAATTATATTGATGTTTTTGACAGTGTACAATTCCTATGCTTTTTTAGTTTGACTAAAATTAGCTCTTAATATTTACATCAAGTCCTCTCCATCGAAGCGGCCATGTTGCTCCCTTATGTTTTTAATAATAGCCCACCAAGGAAGTTTGTACAATAACGCAAGCTTGAGAAGGAAGGGTGAGGTAAGGGGAATTCAGTTTTAACATGCAACTTCACCACTAGATGTCACCACATCCCTCACTCTGTACCTTTAAGGAATAGAAGTGACTGTAACATACAAAACTGTTCAACACAAATGATTACAGATGAAAAGTGATATACATTAAGATAATGTCCATCTATATATATGAAGAATGTGGGAAGTTGTAAACAATCCAGAAGCACAGCAGGAATTATGACTGACATACATGTAAACAAGTGTTTGTGTCACCTGCCCTGTACAGATTACAGTGAAAGAAAGCTGAAGAACATATTTGTACTATTCTAGTTTTGTACTTTTGTTGAGTATCAAGTGACGTGGAGGGTAAAAATGACACTGTTATTATATTGATATTATAGTTGTATGTTTTTGATGTGGAGATGCTGAGAAATATAGAGGAGAGTGAAAATCCATCAGATGGCCACAAACACTGACTCCTCCATGTAACGAATGCTAATGTTGTGTCTGGACGATATGCAAATCAACTTGTGATGACACGATGTGAACTCCAGCTGTCACATGCCGAGGTCACATGACTTGTATCAGCGTCTCTATCTGCAGGCGTGTGTAGATGTGTGTAGTTTTCATTACAAGCTGCTGCCGCCGCGGCGGAGCCAGGATGAATGGTATTAATCTGCCCCGTGTTGTCTCTGTGTAACCATCATCAACCATGTTTAGTCATTTCCTTTCCGCCTCGACACAACAATATAAAGTTTTCTAATAATATTTCACATTATATATTAGACAGTGCTTTAAAAAGTACTTTCTGCTGTTTTCTTTTTTTTGGTGAAACTGTGGCTGGAGCTTTTATGTCAAAAGGCCTGGGAGGCATCTAATGTAACATTATCACACATTCAATAACATTTTTCACCGTGGGGCAACAGGAGGGAGGGGGAGGAGGAGGAGGAGGGAGGGGGGCTGTGATGTAATCAGCTTTTCAAAATAAAGTTTGTAAAGATTTAATGCACTGCTGTAAATGTGCTTTTGCTTCCACTTTAAAGAGGCTGAGGAGGATTTGATGACGGTCGTAGGATGCTGGATGAATTACACTACCTTTGTTTTTGTTTTTTAAAGTGCAGTGTGTAAGATTTCGGTACATTTTTGTCTCTTCTATCTCAAGAAATGCGATTACAAAACAGTTATATAGACATTTTTATGAATGTATAATCACCTCCATGTATGACTTGCTTTTTGCATTCCTCTCTATGGAGGCCGCCATGTTTTTATAGTAGTAAAAGTGGACGTACAAAACATGTTTTGAGTTTCGATGACAACTGAGGTCGACCATAGCTTCTCCTCCACCCTCACAAGGGTGAGGTGACGGATACAACATGCAACTTCAACTCTAGATATCACCAAAGCTTACACACTGCACCTTTAACCCAACCCCTTTGACACAGTCTCACACCACAGTTACTAGAAAACACTCCTCATGACTCATTCAACAGCCTGACGACAGATGTTTTGTGAATTCTTACTTTGGGCATCTCCACACATCTCCGGGGACTCGTCTCCATACCAGGGGAATTCAAACATGGAGATCATCTTTTTCATTTGTTTCTATAAACCCACCATTGCACCTCAGCGTTGCTCGACGCCGCTGCCTTTAATGTGGCTTTGATGGCTCGCGTGTTGCCAGGGGAGCCTCAGACGGCGCGTGGGATGACTTGACACTATTGGCGTGCGCACACACACACACACACACACACGCACACACATACACACACACACAGACACACATACACACACACACACACGCGCGCGCGGCGGTGCAGCCGGGTCGTGCTGTTTAACATCCATCATTCCGGTGGGCCCGGCGCTGCATTATCATAATGCCGGGGACGCGTGCATTGTTCAGACATGCTGGATGAAGGCGGGGGGCAAATCTTTTGCTTGAGTAGTGTTATCTATCAATCCGTCTGCGGCACTGAGAGCCGGGGCCTGCAGCACACAGCCAGGAGGAGGAGGATACAAAGAGTTTGTTAAACATCTTCATCCATCCTGCTCTGCAGGTCCATGCGGCGTAAGTGGCTATAAATAGCCTGACAAATGGACATAAAGGGCCCCTCACAGGCCCCGACATGTCAGAAGTAAACCTCAGCAGGGCACTAATAACTGCTCGCCATCGACTTGCCGGTTGTAGCAACAAATCTTTGAAGGTGTCCCGACTATTTGTCCACACGTTTCTTTGTTGAAATTCAATCCCGTTGCCTCACGGTAATGACCGCACGGGTTCAGATCCAGGCCCCTGCTGGGTGTCGTCCAGCGTTTGGAGCATAGACTGTGTATAAAAATGGACGTGGCGTCCGTGACGTCACCCGTTGGTTTCAGCGCAGTGGTTTTGAGGCAAACTGTGGGTGAGTCCCTCGTAGGGACCCTCCATCTTGCCAAATCCAAGCTCCTCCTGGTTCCTGGTTCATTCAAAAACGGGCAAAGAGGCGGAGCAGACACGGAGCTGTGGGTGGGCTCGTGGAGCCCTCACCTCATCCGCGGTACGTAACGGGTGGGCTCGGGAGTCAGTCAAGAGACCACGCCCTTAATGATGCGTCCTTTGAAACGACGACTTCCTATTGTGCTTCATCCTTCTGCACCGGAGGTTGCCCCTCGGCTTTTAGTGGGGGGGGGGGCTCGTGACTGACAGTTTGTGTAAGTTGAGTGACAGGTGTAGTTTAAGTCTACAGAGGAGCTGTTTGATCATTAGAGAGGAGGCCGTGTGTGAAGCAGACAGCTGAGCAGGAGACGGACAGTGTGACGGCAGGTAATCGCCTGGTTAACACAGCAACACGTCTGGGTGTGAAGGGGGTGGAGGGGGGTCAGGTGATGACACGCAGCAGCATCCAGTTGTTTTTTTTCATTTTTTATATTTTCCCGGACATTAATTTACATCCTTTCCCCGGTTTTAATGAACACTCTCAGATCAGACATGTGTGAAGAGAGCAAAGACGAACAAATTGCTCATGATTCATGAATTTCTGCCGCTAATGAATTCAAATTTTATACACATTTGCTCCAAAGTTATTTCAATTACAGCTACCTTACGCTTTATAAAAACAGCACAATTTGCTCTTAATGCCTGGATGCATGCAATTGTGCGCACACGTACTAATTTACATTTTAAAACAAATTGTTTGAAGAAGCGTTACAAGGGGAAAAGTTCTTTCAGTAATTACCCGGAACATGTCAGGCAGACGCAACAACACATTTCCTGTTTCTCTCTTTGAACGTTTTTTTTTTGCTCAAAGTATAATTTGATGAACTTTTGTTCGAGGCTGAAATTATAGTGGGCTAAATTGTCTTTGATTACCAAAGTATTATTTTCACCCCACTTAACCTGCTCATCACAGGACGCCACCAATCCTTCTGTTCAAACTCCACTGAAGCGCCGGCTCCAAATCACAGCCTCGTTCACCTACTTCTTCTTCTTCACATATTCAATTCAAACATTCCTTCTCCTTAGGCATCAGTGTTTTTTTTACTTTATTTTTCTACAGATATAATTTATTTGCCACAAACAATAAAGGCCCAATACATAAGATTTAGGCAAAAAAATACTTCAATTAGCAGGATTCAACTATACAATAATACAAAAGTATTATCACTAGAATGATACGCCATGTTGGATCTCCACAGAACTATACACTGGCCCTGTTAAAGGTGCAGTGTGTAAGATTTGGTGACACCTAGAGGAGAAGTTGCATGTTGTAGCCATCATCTCACCCTCACACTTCTGAACATGCAGGAGAAGCTATGGTCGACTGCAGTTGTCATTAAAACTCAAAAGATGTTAACTATGTCAACTTTGGGCTACTGTAAAAACATGGTGGCCCCCATAGAGAGGACCCACTCCTCATGTAAACATACATTAATGGGCTCATTTAAGAAACAAACAAGAAACAAAAAACATTTAGGTGATTATAAATTCATGAAAATGTCAGTATGTAATTGTTTTGTAATATATTTTAGAAGTGACAAAAATGACACACTTACAAACTGCACCTTTAAGGGGAGGAGCTTAGTGTTCAGAGCTCCTCTGTGATGTCACAAATCTGGCTATGTTCAAATATATAATAATCCAAGAATAATACTAGAATGACTTACAAATCGGGACATTTACAAACTGAGCGTTTCCTATGATGCGTTTCTTTCTGTCTAAATCATAAACCACTGACTTTATGGGTTTTCATCAGACTTCACTAGGGCCCCAAGACACACCTCAAAAAGAGTGATTTTTCATAATATGACTTTAAACGATTAACATAAGTACTATGTAGCTCAAGGTGAAAGCGAAGTTAACTGCTTCATGAACCTGCTGGTAAGAGGAGATTTTATACATGGAGAATTTTAATCTAATAAGTAGAGAGTCTAAAACTTCATGAAGAATGAATGTTTGAAAGTGGACGGTACTAACTACTGGTGAAAGGTAAACAGGAGAGCGACAGGTGAAAAAGAATGTTTTGTCATGTTTTGGAAAAAGGTTCTGAAGTCTGAGGGTGAAAGTGAGGAAGCACTGAAAAAAAAAAAACAAGTTTGAAGACAATAGCCAGAAGACAATGAGCAGGTTTGCTGATTGTCAGGTTCAAGGTTCTGGTGCAGGAGAGAGTTTCAGAGAGAGAGAGTCCAAAGTGAAGAGGCAGCGGAGCAAGCCGGCATCTGAATGAAGAGATCAGCAGAGCGTGGCAGATATCTGCAGGTATTAGGCATTAGTAAAAACCAGAACAGGCTGAAGCAGGCAGAGCTCCAACTTCAAAGTTCAAGAGCAGCTGGAGCGTGTCTGCCGCCGCCGCCGCTGTCTGACGACGGGGCGTCCGCGGCCGTGATGGATGCACCGGTTCTTATGCTTCAGGACGTATTGGACAGTGGAGCTCAGGTGTGCAGAGGGAGTGGAGGGACAACGTGACGAAGATGGAATGTAGACAAACAACACGCGAGGAGGGTGAGGCAGGAAATCAGAGGGAAGGAAGTCAAACTATGAAGATAACTTGACGAATCGGTTTTTTAAAAATGTGCTTACAACCGGACAACATGACGCATCGTGAATGCCACCTAGCAGACAATAATAAACCACGTCTCTTCCATGTTAGTAGACAAGACAAGCATCGAACAGAAACGTTAAAACACCAAGCGGCAACCTCCGAGGCTGAGAGATGAGTCAGATGTGGAAGATGAAAAACGTGCAGTTCACAGGGTGGCCACTTGAGGCTGACTCCAAAAGCGAGTCAATCCCCGTAGACTCCCATGTTCAAATGGTCAACTTTCATTTGTTCCCGGGGCAACCGTCAATTAAGGGGCGTGGGCCGACCTGGCACATCCTGTGGATGCTGTGACAGCAGCATGGGCCCACCCCCAGCTCTACCTGTGCCCCGCCTCTTTGCCCATATTTGGATGAACCAGGAAGTAAGGAGGCATCGGTCTATGGAGAACACACATCTAATTATCTAATGAATGAAGTATTAGTATTAGGAATTGGATTTAAGTATTAGATGATACAGTATGTATTGCATACACACACACACACACACATATATATATATATATATATATATATATATATATATATATATATATATATATAAAAACATAGCTCATGCATATGTATGTGTGAGTAAGGATATAAGACAATATAGGACAGCAGCAACATGATAGCAACACTCCACCTCCTGTGCGAACATGGGCCCCCCGAGGGCCTTGGTTCATGTCCCGCAGTTTCGTAATGTCACAGAGGATGAAGTGTGTCTCCCCGGGCCGCCAAACTTTCCTGCTTTGCCGTGTGACACGTTGTTTCATCAGTGTCATTTAAGTGATTTCTCCTCTTGACTAACGGCCTAGTTGTGGAGGGGGTTGAAGGTTGTCGTGAACCGGAGCTCTGTTGGCCGGCCGCCAGACTGTGCCGCTGGGTTTTGGGGGGTTGATGGGTGCTATGTGCTGCACTTTGGGTATCATCTGTATGGAATGCTGTCTGTGTGTGTGTGTGTGTGTGTGTGTGTGTGAGAGAGAGAGAGAGATAGAGTGTGTGTATGCGTGTGTGTGCGCCTGTGTATTCTTTCCCATGGGAATCCTTGGCAGCAGGTGTGACATGTAGTAATGGGAAATTATGCTGCATAGTGCGAAACCTCCTCTGAATGGGGTCACCCACTGTCAGCGCTGCCAAGCACGTAACGCACGGCGAACCACTGGCTCTTTAATGAAAGCCGACTTATTTATTGATGCATATTCGTCCTGTTTGCCTCCATTTTTCTAACTTAAAGAAAAGTCTCCAGAGATCAAACAGTCTCAGCTCATCAGCGGAGGCTTGTTAATTTTTTGGGCAGATCGAACACACACTCACACACTCTTTGACTTCTTCCTCCTGTGCCCCGCTCAATAACGTCAGAAAACCGTATATGTTCCATCAACCCTGTCTTTAAACACACGCAATGTTTATTTGCTTAATTTGCTTCTTCCATTAAACTGCCTGTGTTCAAATCAACGGGGAAATGGAAAAAACAAATATATCTGGTCACAAATAATAATAACAGCAAATATGTTTTTCTGACAGGCGACTGAATCGAATAAGCACAAGGCCGCCAAACTTAATTTAAAGCTGTTTTCATACTTTTATGAATAAAATAGCAAAATCTAAATCTAACTATGTGGTTATTTTCTTCAGAGGGAATAGAGACTTTCTTCAGAGGGAATAGAGACGTCAGGGAGCCACATTCCAGCTGTCAGTCCTGTGCATGAATACCACTGTAATATAATACCTGGTATGGCAATAGCTTGTAAAACTCCACTCAGTCTTATATTGTGTGTGTGTGTGTGTGTGTGTGTGGGGGGGGGGGGGGGGGGGCTGTAATGACATCAGTCAAAATCACAACTCTGTGGGTCCCTGTGGAAGGTGACAGTGTGGATGGGTGTTGCAGGTATTGATGATGAAATAAAATGGAATGCCATCTAATGGTGAAATTGCCTGTTGCAGCAGAATATCTATAGTCTAACCATAAGGAGAACTTCAGTTATCACTAAACCTCAATAGATAGAGATAGAAACATGCACGGAGGAGGAGCTTCAGGCCTCTCTTGGGATGTCACTGTAAAAAGTAAGGGCTCATAATAAACAAAACAAAACAACAAACATCCATGAAGAGGGCCTGCTCCTATGTGAATGTAAGGGTGAAAAGACATATTATATAATATATCACTTTCACATTTTTATTATATTGTACGTTCTATTTTTTTTAATCGAGAAATGTTAAATGTTAATATCTATTTAAGCGTTATAGTTGTTTAATGCTTTTTGCACTGTTATGATAAAGGAGTATCATCGCAGATATAATTATTATATAGTTACATACACTTTCAGTCTGGTCGCACACTGGATGAAATTAGCTTTTATAATTACAATAAATTAATATGAGAACACATTCCTCACTTCTTCTTTATATTCGATTCATCACCATCCACTGTCACCACGGCTGGAGAGTGACGTGTGAAGCAGGTTTCACATCGAGATTAGACTGTGATTTCATCCACTGTTGTTCAGCATCGAAATCCTCAATTAGTCATTAAAATGAACATTCATTTAAAACAAAAAAATTCTATCATTTATTTATTTGTTTTTCCTCTTTAGGCCTTCCTGCACTTTGAGTTGTTTCAAACACACAAAGTAATTAATCTTTAATTGAATTTAATTGACGGTGCAAGTTAAAGGCGTTTCATAGTAGAGATATCCAATGAAAATCATAATCCACACAAATTACATTATGTATTCAGCCCACACTTAATTGACTCTGTGGAGTTTAATTAGACTTTATCTAAACAAATATATAAATATATCTAATCATATCCCCCATTCTTGTATTCTTAAAAGTTAAGTTAATTGTGCGAATATGACCTTTAATTCTAAGGTGTCAAGTCCAATTACTACTTTTCTTCCACCTGGTTTTGATCTTTAATGATGGCGTGTGTATTGTGTTATGTGTGGTTGAATCAGCCTTTGTCTCATGTCTCCTCCCTGCAGGATGTGCCTTTCTAACTTACTGTGCCAGAGAGTCAGCACTGAAGGCCCAGAGCGCCCTCCATGAACAGAAGACTCTGCCAGGGGTAAGTGCCCCCAATCTGCCCTCTGTCATAGGCTAAAGCCCCTGGGGCAACCAGGGAACTTACATTAACATAGGAGTTATATCAGGATTGCACGCGCACACACGCACACACACACACACACACACATACACATGCACACACGCACACACACACACACACACACACACACACATACACACACACATTGGGGCACATGGCAACACAGGTTACATTAAAACAGATGGAAAGAGTCACACATCCTTCTTTTATACTCCTTTTGCCATCATTTTAAACACACACACACACACACACACACACACACACACACACACACACACACACACTCACTCACACTGTGCGAGTGGCCTATCTCACCTTGCGGTGTCTTATTACACTAATCACCCCGGTGGAGATATTTGATAAGTGCTCCCTCATAACAGCCAATGGCGTCCTTCCCCCGTCCTCTCGCAATATGGCCGCTGCCGCCGCAGATACTAATTGCCTTGAGGAATCCCACTCTCATTATCACATATAATCAAACAGTAAGTATAAACAATCACTTTTACCATGTATATCACCATCTGGTGTTTTTGTTATAATTTCACAAGCCCTCCCTCCCTCCCTCCCTCCCTCCTATCACCCTGCCCACTTCCCCCGTCCTGCTCCCCGTTGTCGTTTGCCTTTGGCGAAGAGGTAACTTTTTCAATTAAAATAATGGCCTCTTCAAGTACTTCAGTACACAGGTAGCTCACATATGTAAGAGTGGGCTCTTAAAGGTGCAATGTGTGATATTTTGGTCATTTTTACACCTCTAAATATATTATAATACAATTACATACTGACATTTTCATGAATTTATAAGCATCTGAATGTTGAATTGTCCTTAAATGAGCCCATTAATTACATGGGTCCTCTCTACAGGGACCGCCATGTTTTTACAGTCGTAAAAGTGGACGTATCTTCTGAGTTTGAATGACAACTGAAGTCTACCATAGCTTCCCCCGCAGGCTCAGAAGGGTGAGGGTGAGGTGATGGATACAACATGCAACTTCACCTCTAGAGGTCACCAAATCTTACACACTGCACCTTTAAAGGAGCCCAGGAGGGGGAGCCTCAGTCTGGGATGGGGATGAGCTTGTGGTGTGTATTTATACAAGTGGTGGGGGGGGATTCATCTCCCACATCAGGGGAATTATGGAGGTGTGATTGAATTACCCCGCAGGCCCCGCCCCAACTCTCTCTCTCTCTCTCTCTCTCTCTCTCTCTCTCTCGCCCTCTCTCGCCCTCTCTCGCCCTCTCAGGTTGGGGGCTTTAATCAGATCCCCAAGGTACAGAGCGTCGGAGGAAAGGAAGGAAGGAAGAGATTGAGGAGCTTTTCAATGGGTGTGAGGGGCGGGGGGGGGGGGGGGTCGATGGGGGGGGGGGGGGGTGAGGTAATTGATGGTATCGATAAGCTTCATCATACTGTCCTTTATGTTAATCTGTTGTTTGCACTTCAGGCTGCACTTCACTGAACGTTAGGCACTCTGTGGTGAAAAAGTTCCCTGGGAGATGGGGCTCCCTGGCTCGTTAGAGCCCCGCCTCCCCAGTCTCATAATGAGATGATAGTCGTGATGGTCCTGGATAGGGCGCTCTCCCCTCTCCTCTCTCTCTCTTTATTGCCCACATTCTTGTTTGCCTTCTATCTAGAAAGAGGTTAATGGCATGTTCTGTGGGGCTTGGGTAAACATTTCCCCCCGTGGAGCTCACAGCGAGGGGGTCAGGCCTGCAATCTCGGGCTGCGCACAGCCTGCATACAGAGGGCTAATATAGATGTTCTGTCTCTCGAGGTGGGCGGGGAGGTGTGAGTGAGTGAGTGAGAGAGAGAGAGAGAGAGAGAGACACAGAGAGAGAGAGAGAAAACAATGGCACTGGGTGACACTTCTGGACAAGCCTCATTGTCACTGTCACGGCCTGATGGTTTGAGATGCTCGCTGCCATTTCAGAGGCTCCGCCTCAAAACACTGTGGACACGACCGAGCAGGACGTGTTGTTGATCAGGTATTACTCAGCGTCCTTCAGTGCCCTTCTATCACGGGGAGTCAAAATTAAAATAAATATGTAATTAACAAAACGATACAAACCCGGCGCATAATCCATGTTTGCAATAGCAGCTTTAAAGCTATTACATATGAGATTAATGTAGAGACTGAGTCTGTGTTTGAACTCCAAACGTGTTTGTCTCTGTCTTTGTGAAAGGGAATGAGGCTACATTAGGATCAAGTACGTGCCTTTGTCATTGATTAATTCAGTTTAACTTTATCTATACTTTGCCAATTCATAACATTCATTATCTTGTGGCACTTTGCTAAATGAACAAAGGGAGAACTACATTTACTGGGTTAAAGGTTGCACATTCTTCTATGTCATCTTCCATCAGTTCTATAATCATGTTGCATTGAGTGCTGATGCTGCGAAAAACCAACTTGGATAGCTATCGACAATGAAGCTGCAGCTCCACCTTGTGTTAAAACTCAGAAGTGCAATCAAGTAAGCGCAAAATTTCATGTGGGCCACGTTCCATTATATTTTCAGAATTTGCTGCTAAAAAATAGTTTGCGTGCCGCAGTTGACCCGCTGGCCATAGTTTGCACACAGCACCGGGTAATGAAACGTTTTCAGCTAAGTTCACAATACTCACCCGTATTCATATATACATTAAAGGTGGAGTGTGTAAGATCTGGTGACATCTAGAGGTGAAATTGCAATGACGTATCTATCACTTCACCCTCACCCTTCCGAGCATGCAGAAGAACCTATGGACTTCAGTTGTCATTAGAACTCAAAAGATTTTTAGCACATCCACTCTGGGCTACTGTAAAAAACATGGCGGCTCCCACAGAGAGAACCGCCTCCTCATGTAAATATATATGAATGGGCTCATTTAAGAGCAATGGAAAAAAAAATCAGGACTTTTTTTTGTAATATTTGTATTTGAGTGACAAAAATGACCAAAATCTAACACATTGCACCTTTAAGACATAATGTATACATCATTGTGGTCACATTCACACAGTGATGTAGTTGCTCCAGTGCTCACATGCAAACGTGATGCCACAAGCCATTCTAGTAAGTGGACATTTTGGACAGCACTAACCCAGCATGGTCCATGTTTACTCTAGAAGACATTAGTGAATGACAGTAATGCGTGGAGGATCAGAGTGGACCCTGGTGGACTGGGGAAACTAAGAAACTTAGCCACAAGTAGAAGCTGGAGGATGCAAAAGCAAAGAAAGTAGTTTGAACAGATTGCAGTGAGGCAACAGAGAGAGTCACTGCGCCATTACAATCAAGACTAGCAGTTTGTACATGCGTCTCAGAGTCTACAGATTCAGCTGCTTTCATACAAACCATCCAAACAAAGCAGGGAGGTGGTGAGGGAACACATGAGCGAGCACACTGGCCTCGCTCCGTGACAGACATTGTGATTATGGTCTGCCTTAAACTGCTGGCATCTGTCAAAAGGAAAATAGTCTGTTGTGGGTAGTACGGAGTCGATAAAAGCCGTCTCTTTTGTTGTCTGCCTTCTACTTTGCAGTTTGCCGAAGCTTCGTTTGTTTAGAGGGAAAGTAAAAAAAAACAAAAACAACTTGCACAGGACACAGATAAATATAGAGGAGACACACAGAGACGCTGTGTTCAGATCTGCGATGGCAGAGCAGGGGCAGCGTGGACTTGCTTGGCTGGGTGACTGGGGCACGCTGTTCGTGCAGCTGTATCTGACAACAGGAGACCAGCGACTCCTGTCGTCTCTTCGTGAGTCACGATGTTAATGAACAGCAACATAATCATAAAATGTTACTCACTGTAGTCGCTTATTTGGGGATGAGAATCTCAGGGCTGTGCTCTGATTCATAGATTCCTCGATTCTCCCCGCGGCACGGAGACGATTTAGTTGCTGCATATTGATACAGAACAAACACGGAATAAATTCTGAAAAGTTCACGCGCTGCGAGGGGAACGCCCGCAGAATCCTGAGCGTCTCAGTCAGCGTTACTTGCGATTTTTTATTGTTTGGCATTAATGCGACGCGTGTGTGTGTGTGTGTGTGTGTGTGTGTGTGTGTGTAGTTCACCAAAAAAGAGAGCGTGAAGAGGAGTGTGATGGAGAGGAGGCAGGAATATTTACGTTCGAGTGTGTGATCTCAGCAGGAAGCTACGACTCTTACATCATCTCCAGATTGGCTGCGAGTGCAATACATCCCATAACTCACGTTCCCCTTTTATTTACTAAATCTTGTGCCACGTGTGCATGCCGCATGTGAACTGCCACCAGGGAATCCAGGGCTCTGTCTTCTGTGGCGGCGGCGAGCTGCTGTGTTTACATTGTTTGATTAATTGCATGTAAAGAGCATAATGAGCGCTGCATGTCCTCTGCATCAGATCCTGCTGCTCCAGTTTGTACAGTCAATGTAATCAGAGATTGTGCCTCTTGCCCTTGGTGGGGGGGGGGGCAGTATTTTACATTTACATTCAGCATATTTGCGGCGGCATAGTGATGTATGTGCACAGGTTATGTCAATCCTGTGAATCATTTCTCTCCGGATCTGATTCATTCCTTTGATATAAACAACTCATTAGTGTTTCCCTTAAAAAAAAAAACAATCTGTGCAGACGAGGAGGATGAACAACAACAACATCCATAAACAGAAGCTATTTTTGAGGCAGCCTCCGGAGCTGATGGAAGAGTCCAATACGGAAGTAGAAAAACGTGCAGTTCACAGGGTGGCCACTTGAGGCTGTGAATCCCCATAGACTCCCATGTTAAAATGGTCAACTTTAGAGGTGAATTACACATGTGGAAAGCCTGCTACAAACTATAATCTCAGTCACATTTTTTTCTAACTCTATTGAGGTTTTAAATTTTGCATAATTTAGGGGCGTGGCCTCTTGAGTGACACCTGGGCCGCCCTGGCACGTGCTGCGGATGCTGCGACAGCATCTTGGGCCCACCCCCAGCTCTACCTATGCTCCGTCTCTTTGCCTGTTTTTGGATGAACCAGGAAGTAGGAGGAGTTAGGCATCGGCAAGATGGCCGACAAGTGAACCGCCCACTACGAGCCTCAAAAGCACTCTGCAGAAACCTATGGGTGACGTCGAGTGCTTTAGTACACAGACCTTGTTTTGGTTTGTAAACACTTGTAGTTGTGTGTAGTGCAAATGTTATGGTAATGGACACCCTTTCTTTGTGGCATCACTATCTGGCAAGAAAGACAGGAAATATACATAATATTTGCAGTTGCTGAACCAAAAATGTTATTTTACAACTGTTTGCCAAATAGCCTCCCAGCACGCTGCTGCTGGAGCCATGGATCTTCAAATGAATCCTGCTCTCCTTCTCTCTCTCTCTCCCTCTCTTTCAGGACCATGCATCTCTCTTCTCTCAGGCCAATTAGCTCTCGGTGTTCGCATGTAACAAGCATGCTAATTGGGTGCTACTGAAGCCCAAAAGCCAATTAAAATGTCCTCGGAAAAAAAAAAGAAAAAAAAAAAGAGAAAAGATCTAGCTTCTCTTTGTCTCTCATTCACCCCCCCCCCCCCCCCCCCCCCCCCAACACCCCCCCCCCCCCCCATCCCTCCCCAACATCCTCTCTCATCATCAATCTGTACCACTTTCACTCCCCCACTCACGTTTTTCCACGTTCTCCCTCTCTTGAGGAATGTGCTGAGTGTGCGACGTTGCCACAACAGAATACTTGTCCATGGAGGGACCTGCAGTTCTCGGTTTCTGAGTGAGCCCAGCCCCTGACCCCTGTCTAAATGACAAGGCAGCCAAGCGCAGCATAAGAAGAAGATAGTGGAGGAGGGCGGGGGAGGGAGGGAGGGGAGGGAGAGTAACCACTTCTTACTTTCTCAGGTGTTGCTCGTCAAATTCGAGCAGCTGAGTGTGAAGGTTTGGAAGTGAGTGGCAAAAAATATGATTTTTTCCTCCTCCTCCTCCTCCTCTGTGCATTAGAAAAATAAAAAGTGCAGGAAATGGACTTCAGCGTGTCTCACATAAAGAAATGGGTCGGGGAGACGGTTGTGCAACACAGGTATTATGTGTCACTAAGCACACAGTCATGGACCAGTGGGTCCGTGTGCCCCTCGCATCACGCCACATGATGTTGTGGACCAGTCATGTGACTTTGACTGAGCACAGCATCCGAATCATCCATGGGGCGATATGTCCGCTGACCAGAGGGCCGGGGGTTCGATTCCTGCCCTCTCTTCCATATGCCGAGGTGTCATTGGGCAAGACACTGAAACCCACATTGTTCCGTGAACTCATGGACTTTGAGGGGTCATCAAAATATATAAATACAGACAATCTACTATTAAAAGGAAGCCAGGGAATTCAACCTGGGGACATATACTTAAAGGTGCAGTGTGTATGTTTTTTGTCAATTTTTACTACTTATGTCTGTAGAAATAGGATTACAAAACCACTACATACTGACATTTTTAGGAATGTATAATCACTTTGATATCTGACTTGCTTTTTACAGTAACCTACATTGAGCCCTTTAATGTGGGTATAGGAGCAGGTCCTTCCTACAGGGATCACATGAGAAGCAGAACCTCTCTATGGAGGCCGCCATGTTTTTACTGTAGCCCCAAAATGGACGCACTAAACATCGAGTTTTAATGACAACTGAAGTCTACCATAGGTTTCTCCTGCATGCTTGGAAGGGATGGGTGGAGACAACATGCAACTTCACCAAAAGATGCCACCAAATCTTACACACTGCACCTTTATCTATCAATTCACCAGCATATTTTGCCAGCTGTGTGTATACGGTGTTAGCGCAGGGCACATGAAGCCCCCTGCAGCAGCTCCACCTCTGGACAGACCTGCTGCAGGTTAAACTAATGACTGGGGCCACACAGAGCACTTACCTCCTTCTTCCAAGGGACGGATTGTGCCCTGTTGCTGATCAACTTGTGCTCCGTGCCAGATTTGTCAACTTCCAGTGCCCCTGAGCAACATGCCATTATGAAGCAAAAAAACCCAGAAAACCAAAAAGAAATAGAGAGAGAGAGAGAGAGAGCGCGAGAGAAAGAAAGAAAGAAAGAAAAAAAGAAAAAAAGAAAGAAAAAAAAAAAGACAGCAGCAACAAAC
>JAFBJT010109096.1:9504-31977 GCA_016785325.1 Chascanopsetta lugubris
TTGAACTCGTGTCACTTTCATTTCCCTCTGCAGTGACTGTCAGGGGGGATCTTTTGCATGGCGATGAGTCACTTCATATCAACAGAAGGGAAAATGAAACTTTATATTGTTTGTCTCCACAGTCCTTGAGCGTTGTGTCATTACCTGATGGACACAGAGAGAATTGGGTGAGTGGAACGACTATGAGATGATTTGACGATACATTTTAATTATATTAAAAAAGAAAATTAAAAGGAAAACAACACCTATGTGCAGAATGTTTCATGTGATGTATTAGCTCTGGGTTTGAAATGAGCATTTTTGAATAGTATTGACTTTCAGGTCAGATATTGAAATGAATGAAGATGGAAGAAACAAGGTATGCAGATGACTTGTAGAAGCTCACTAATCTGATTTGTTCAGTGTGGTTGACTCTGGAGCCGGTGTGGGAAAATATTTCCAGACTGAGGAGCGAGGAGCCACATAGTCCCCTCATTAAAATGACGTCTGCAATTTCACACATACCACACATCCAGGTTTAGCAGGTTGCTCTCATAGAGACACAGGATTGAAAAGTTGAACTTTATCGAGGACTGCAGAAGTTTGCGATGACAGACGAAACGATACCTTTGATCAAGGTGAGTGGAATGCAGCCTGAGGAATTCCTGCATCCATTTTCTTTTGTTTGTTTCTGTTTTAGACAAAAACACACCTTCAGCAGGATGCAAATAAAACATTTCACTGGCTTAAGGTGTAACCTGTTTTCACTGTTTGTGTTTGGCAGACGTCCTTCCCCACTTACAGCGCCGGTGTCCACAGCGCGGTGAGGAAACCTAGACCCTGGAGCTCCATCCTCAAGATGATCCCTCACATGGCTCTGTGCAAATTCTGTGAGTTTCAACATCCTGCACGAGTCTGATCAGTGTATAATATGATTCATCTTGTTTCCCCTTTTTGATACAATTGAAGTTGGACTTCTGAAGTCACTCTTCAGCGGCGAGATATTTCTTTCTGTTTGACATCTAGTCGGGTCTTTCCCTTCTTTATGTGAAAACTGCGACGGTTGCTTCTTTCCAGGAAGGTTCCACAGTTTCCGAGGGGCAGTGATATGCGTTTGGAAGGAGTGGCAACATTCTCTCTTTCAACTCCTGAAGGAATTCATTCAAATACCCCTCTGGCCCAGGGCTTTTGTTATTTTTCAGCTTAGTGATCGTTTTCCACAGTTCTTCAATTTCCATAGCTTCATCTCCTTCCTGAGCCTTTGTTTATCTTTTGTAAGAAGGTGATGTGATGTTGCTGTTTGTGCCTGGTGAGTCATTCAGCAGCGCTGTCTGATTCAATGTTCTCGATAATGTTTGAGGATCATTGCGTCTTATTGCTAAGAGCCTCCTCGCCCTGTCCCCGTGTTCGTGGCACATTTGTCCTTCCATCTTTGAACGCTTGTGCGTGATTGTACAAAGGATTATAACGTCTTGTCCTGTGTTCCTGGAATCTTTACAACAATGGTGAGATTTTTTGATTTGAGATGAGCACGGAATATCACAATATGCCCAATAGTTGCAGATTTTCCTCCATCTTTGAAAACCACGGAGAACCACTGCTATAAATCAACTCTGCTTGAGATCTGTATTCATGTGTCCTTCATCAGTCCCTCTGGTTCTGGTGGGAGCTGTGGTGATTGCTGTGACTGGGATCACCGGAGACCCCCTGTACGACTGCCTCCAAGACCTGGACTACAGCGAGCTCCTTGATATTGTGAATAAAGGTCTCCCTGCCACGAAGACCCCCAGTCATGTGGCGATCATCGGTGGTGGCATGGCTGGACTCACCGCTGCCAAGTTCTTAGAAGATGCCGGCCATAAGGTAAAGTGTGTTTGGTGATCGATCGTGAGTCTTCATCAGGGGCCACACAGAGTTCATGTTGACCTATAAACAATTGTTTTAGAACAAAAAAAACATAAAGTACAGTTTGGAATCGAAGGAAAACACTCTGCATCAAAAGTTTCTATTGATTATTAGATGAAAATGTCTCTGGCGGAGGAGCTGGTCGCTCTTCAGTTTCCGGTCCACGCTCCACATTTGGACCGTGCCGGACTGACTGAGCGACTGCTGCTTCACACACGGTCCCTTTAAGTTCTGGGGCCTCAATGAATCCTCACGTCCGAGGAGTAAACAGTGAAAGTAGCTGCTCTATGGCAACGATTCAAAACCCACTCAAACATGGCTATCATTCAAATATATGTCCTGTATATTGTCTCATGCTGTCGTGGGACTCATGCACTTTGATGCCGCTGTAAAATCCTGGTTTTAGAACGAAAAGGGAATTTGAGAAAGTAGATTCTCTGCTAAGAATTCCGCCTCTGTGTTGAAGAACATGTTGGTAACACGTATTCAAGATGACTCTGTGTCGTTCTTGTAAACGAGGTGACCATAATAGAAGCCAGCGACCGAATTGGAGGGCGTGTGGAGACCTTCAGGAACAGAACGGAGGGCTGGTACGCAGAGGTGGGCGCCATGAGGATCCCCAGCTTTCATAAGTGAGTGTCACACTTAAAGGTGCAGAGAGGTGCAGTCAGTTTTTCTCACTTCAAAAACGATTACATTCAGACATTATCGTGATTCATAATCCCCTAAAAACATTCTTTTCCCCGTGATCCTTAAATGAGCCCATTCATCTATATTCACATGAGGAGCCGGTCCCCTCTACGGGGGCCGCCATGTTTTTACAGTAGCCCGGAGTGAATGAACTAAACATCTTTTGAGTTTTAATGACACCTGAAGTCGACCATAGGTGGGGTGAGGGTGAGGTGATGGATTCAACATACAACTTCACCACTAGATGTCACCAAATATTACCCAGTGCAATTTTTCTCACTTCTATCGGTAGACATAGGGTTACAAAAGCATCATATCCAGTCATGTTTACGAATGAATGATCCCATTATTGATCAGGGGCGGGTCCTCCCTATGGGCCAGAGTCACGTCCGGTCATTTTCAACCGTGTATCCAGATGTCCGGGTATTTCTACCGGTACACATTGGGCCTTTTGGAGTATCGGGTCTGCACGGTATTCGAACCCGTAACCTTTGCTTCCAAAGGAAGTTTAACGACAACCGAGGGTCACCACAGGTTCTCGGGGTTCATCGGGGTGAGCTGCTGGGTAGAACATGCAACCTTAACCACCAGATGGCACCACAACCTTACACACTGTACCTTTTATGAATGAAGAATCTCATGTAGTCCTATAAAGCTCAAACACTCCCATGTATTCCACAGGATTCTGCTTTCCATTGCCTCCAACCTACAGATTCCCCTCAACCGCTTCATCCAAGACGACATCAACACCTATTTCTTGGTCAATGGAGCGTTACAGAAAACGTACGCTGTGGAGAACAACCCTGCTCTGCTCAACTACAGCTTGGATGAAAGGGAGAGGGGGAAGACGGCCGCTGAGCTTTTCAGTCAGACGCTGTGGAAGGTTTGTGGGAGTTCCTCACTAAGTCAGTCGTGATGTTTACTGCATCTCTGCCCGGCACCACGACAACATTGGGCAATTCAGGGCTCATTATTGAGCCTCTGGGACACCGCCGGGCAGAGGTTGACCCCTCGGATCCACCTGAGGCTTAAATGTTGTTCCACTTTACAAGATAACCACGGTTGATGTTTTCAAAAGCAAACTGCAAACAAAAATGATGGACTTTAATTTGAGTTGTATTCATTTATTTATCAAAATGTGTGTCCATCTATTGCAAACTTTCCGCTTTATTATTTTGAATGACCTTAAATTCACTGAATAATTATCAAATGATTTTCCCATTAATGCAAACTTTATTTTTTTACAAATTTAAATACATCTATTTTCTCTTAAGATCGTATCATTTTGTTTTCCAAGTGGATATCGAGGGGTTGAGTGGGTGTTGCCCATGTGTGACTGATGCCTCAGGGAAAATACAGCGTGTGTTCAAAGAACAAGTTGTGGCAGTTTGAAATGTTCTCGTCAGTGCGTCAACAACAATAAGTCCAACATTATGTTTAATTATGACACAACATCCACAATCATTTCCTACATACTCGAAATGTATTCAAACCCAGGCCAACAGCAACATTTATTTCAAGAGCTTTTTTCTTAGTCAACAAAAACATCACCATAGTTTTGCTGATAATAACAATGATAATAATAATAATAATGATAATAATAATAATAATAATCATAATAATAATGATAATAAAAACGATAACAATGATAATAATAATAATGATAATGATAATTATAATAATAACAATGATAATAATAATAATAATAATGATAGTAATAATAATAATGGTGATAATGATAATAATAACAATGATAATATAATAATAATAACAATGATGATAATAATAATGATAATGATGATGATAATAATAATAATAATAATAACAATAATAACGCTGAATAACCCTGGAATGTCTTTGTTGTACCTGCGCACAGGTGAGAGATGATCTTAAGACGCTGGGCTGCAGTGCCATGCAGGATAAATATGATTCCTACACAGTGAAGGTAACGACTCTGGGACTTGAAGTGGTCTCCACCGTTGCCGGCCTTGTTGTGAGTTTGAATGAAGACGCTCGGTGTTTGACAGGAGTATCTGGTGAAGGAGGGCAACCTGAGTCGTGGTGCCTTGAGGATGATCGGAGACATCCTGAATGAAAACAGCCTCTTCTACACATCACTTCTCGAGATGCTTTACATACAGTCGGACATCAACGACAACACCGAGTGAGTCATTGGAACCATCAATGTTTTGAAACATAGAAGGAAGCGCGGAGACCTTCTTAAGTGTCCGACATGATGCAACACATCATGGACAAAACATGCCTCAGGTGAATACCCCTCACCCCACTGCCCCCTCCTTCATTTAGGAGGGTATGACCAAACCAGGGTTTGTCATTCAGTGTTTTAAAGGTACAGTCGACATAATTTGTCAATTTGTGTTTTTAAAAGTACAGTCTGCACGATTTGTCAGTTGATGTTTTTAAAGGTGCAGTCTGCTGGATTTGTACAAACAGTGCTTATGAAGCTGCTAAGCTAATGAGCCTTACCATTCACGCTTACATATGCACACGTTTCCACATAGAAATGCCCCGGACACAGAAAAACAATACTCTAGTGAAAATAATAATTACTCAATGAAACATGGACAAAGAGCAGTGTCTTTGCAGATAAACAATTAATGACAAAAACCTATAAATACACCTATACTGAGGTAAACCGAAGGAACATAAATATGATAATGATTAATGAAACTGTTCATCGAACCTTATCCTGTGTTCAGAGTATTGTATGTGTTCCAGGTACTTTGAGGTGACAGACGGCTTCAGCCACCTCCCCAGGGTGTTTTACCAGGTCTTGAATTCCACCATCCTCCTCAACTCCAAGGTCAAGCTGATCAACCAAACTGGCGGCAGCAAGGTCACCATAACATATCAGGACTGGCGTAATTCCGGCTCCCTGACCGACCTCACGGCGGACTACGCCCTGGTCACGGCCACAGCCAAGGCCGCGCTCTTCATTGACTTCCACCCCCCTCTCTCCACGGACAAGATGGAGGCCCTGCGCTCTGTTCATTACACCAGCTCCACCAAGGTGGTTCTGAGTTTCAGGGAGCGCTTCTGGGAGAAGGAGGGTATCAGAGGGGGCAAGAGCATCACAGACCGTCCCTCTCGCTTCATCTACTACCCGAGCCACAGCTTCCCGGGCACAGACGCAGGCGCCCTCCTGGCATCTTACACCTGCTCTGATGACTCCACCCTCTTCCAAGGGATGAATGAGAAGGAGCTGATGGCCGTGGTCCTGGAAGACCTGGCTAAGATCCATGGTGAAGGTATAAGGAAACTGTGGACCGGGGGGCTGGTGAAGAAATGGGGCCTGGATCCTTACAGTCTAGGAGCCTTTGCACTGTTCACACCCTACCAGCAGGGGCACTACGCCAGGGAACTGTTCCAGCACGAGGGACGGGTGCACTTTGCAGGAGAACACACAGCCAAACCTCACGGGTGGATCGAAACTGCGATGAAGTCTGCACTCAGGGCTGCAAGAAATATCAACAGCTTCACTCTGTAGCTTTGTTTTATTTTTATATTCATTCCTACACATTCTGACCATTTGAAAAGTCCTGGATAGTTTATTGACCTGAGTGAAAACACACAAAGCGGCAGCAAATAATCAGGATCAATTTTCAAGGTCGTTGCCTGTTTTTGATTGATTGATTGATTCTTTATTTCCAACACACACACACACACACATATATATATATATATACATATATATATACAAAAATTAATAAATAAAATGAAAAGTAAAAATGTGTCATTACATCAGCACTCTACAGTCAAATCAACGAGAAAAATTTGGTGACAAACTGACTATAATTCTTCACTCAATAAATAACAGTTTGATAACATGTTGCAAGGTTGTGTTTGCGACCAAGGTCTAAGGAAATATAAGTGGACATTATTCAGGGAGGAAGAGAAGTTAGACACTTTACCTCAAGTTAGGATCTGATCACTGATGAAAGTCCGACTACCTCCAGATGAGCTCCGACTCACGTTCTCATCCAAACATTTGGCAGCAATCACACATTGTATTCCTCAACCAGTGGAAAAAAAAGTCTAAAACCTACACTGATTGATAGATAAAGGTTAAGTCAGGATATTTGATAACCAATTAACAAATCATTTTAACTAATTGATTCATGCTGATTGGGACTTGAATCCAGAGGAACTGTTTGAGGAAATAACATGGTGAGTCAGTGTAAATACCGAGACTCACAAACCCTGATTTAAACTCTGAAACTCTGATTGAAAACATCATGCTTGTGTACAGAGTTCCAGACTGCACAATCAAATTAGATAATTTTTTTTAATCAATAACATTAAAAAGTATACAGAAACATATATACTAGGTACATATTATCACACATATCCACAATACTACAGGCCCTAACCTTCGGTTTCTCGCCCTTTCTTACAAACACACACACCAAGCTCTTGTCTTGACTTGTTTGTTCAAGTTTATTATTGTACATTTTCATTTTATATCAGGATTCAGATGTTTCATCAAAGGTTGTGTGTTATTTAGTTGTACTTGGGTGTGCGCTTACAGTCTTTCTTTGTTTTGCACATAAAATTTGTTTCTAATCAGTGCCGTGGATAATAGTTACACAAATTCAAAGCTTCTTCTCAGTCACATGATGTTTTTCACTCCTGCGACACTAAAGGGGATAAATCCAAAGGTGTCACTGAAAACTGAGGCGCTCTTCACATGATAGTGACTGAATATCCAGCCAAGAGGCAGCTGCTCCAGCTGGTTTGTTCAGGCGAGGAAGGACCGCAGACAGTCAGTTTGACAATATCACATGCCATGAATACTCAAGCACCAAACAGAAAGTAATAGAAAACTGTCCCCCTTCACATTATATTCCATCAGTATGTTAGGAAAACATAATCAACGTGTAGTCCAGCATTAATGAGCACCCTTCTGCACCATCTGCGTGAAGCGGTTGGTTATGATCAGGGTGGTGTCGATGAATCGCTCCACACAGCTCGACAGGCACGTCTCTGTCCTGTAATCCAGTTTGGAGCCGGGACTGTCCACACACTTGTCCCAGCATATGTCAGTAAAAGTGTGGACCTGGAAGAGACGATTTGACATTGTTAGTTGATAACTTGTGATGTTGGACAGACACCCAGATAATGGATTGACAGTATATAAATGGATGGGAAGGGGGACATGATTCTGTTAGATTATCCTGGTTGATTATCTAATGAGCAGACAGTGACGTACAGTAGCCCAATAGTTAGCACATTCCGTGTCTTACTTTGATTGTTTATCCATATTGTGACTTACCTACGTTTAATAAAAGTGTACTGTGTTCATGTAACTGAAATAATGGTATCATAATTACTATTGTACAGGAATTCGCCCATAAAAGGACTATTAGGACTATTAAAATGACTATGATAAAAGGTAGAGTATGAAGGATCCAATGGTTTAGGGGTTTAACTTGCATGCTGCTGCTGAATCTCCCAAACCTGTGCAAACCAAGTGTAGCCTTCAGTCATCACTGTGTTGTTTGTTTGTAAAGCTCAATCTTGGAAGTTGAAAACAATTTATACAGTAGGTACATTTGTATCGTTCTTTTTGCCACCGATTAGAGTTATTTTAGGTAGTTTAGCACTCATCTCGACCACTTATACATGTTGATATTGACAAAGCCATCGTGCAGGACTCGTTTTAAACTTCAATCCTCTCCAGTTTGTGAGTAGAGCTAGCATATAGCTTCTACAACTTAACACTGCATTTGTCAGGCTATTTCTCCCCCCGCTCACCGCGAAGGACCCATTCATTTGATAGGCGTCCTCGCAGTGCCTGTTCTAAAGCCACCTGGACAAAACGTAAAGGTGTTTAACAGATCATCTTTCCCAGTCCTAATGGAAGCCTCCAGAGGTCCGAACCTGGACCAGAGTCCGCATATTGCAGACGGCCGGTCGATTATTAGCGTACTATGATCAACTCCCTTTATCTGCCGCGCGCAGTGACGCAGACACAATTGTATTACGTAGTTACCAACATGCTAGTTAGCAAGACGTCACGTCACCACCATCATACAGAATATCGTGTCATATTTAATTTGATTCACTCCACTGAGGAGTTTTTACATCTCATATCTTAATGTTAGGATGTTTTCAGTCACAAAACGTGAGACACGTCTAACAGAGGACATGGTGCAAGGTTAGCACCGGTGCTAAGATGCGTGTTAACGCCGGTTAGCTACACACCTGAGCCTGAAACTGTGCCTTCTGCTGCTCAACAGCGATCATCCGCTGCAGCTCCGTGGCCCCCGCCTCCTCCGACGCATTGAAATTATCAAATCCATCCATCGTGGTCATAGAGTCCAATCACTACAGTAACAGGTCGGCCCTCAACTTCCGGTCACAACGTGGTGAACTGAGGTGACTTTCAGCTTCACTTACGTCAGAGTTTGTCGCAGTGGATTGTGGGTAATCGACACCGAGCTGGAAATCATAGGTAAACCAAATGGTATCCTAATACCATGTACGTGTAACATTTATTGTTGTCCACCCATACCTTTTTAGAGTTTACACAACTCAGGTATGGTCAAACTCGTATTTTTTAAAGGGTCATTCAACCCAATTTAAGAGGTTTGACTTTGTCTATATTTCAAAATATGTATTCTACCCAAACAGTACTGATATAAGGCCAGACTTGTTTTCATTACTTATTGTCTACTGGGGATTTTTGGACTACTTGTGTTAACTTTGTTTAAGAATTTACAACTATAATAAAACACAATCATACATTATATTTCGTTAATAGTTGATAGTGAAGATTTTCAGTCGGAAGAAGCTTAACACAAATTCCCCAAAACATTAATCAAGTTCGCTTTCACGTTTCACTTTCTCGATAGGTGGCGGTATGATTATTAAATGGTTCGCGGTCAGCTGGTAAGCCGAGAGAAGAAGAAGAGCCGCCACAACTACATCCGGGTTAGCGTGGTGACCTTGGTTGAGTATCATCATGGCGGCGATCGTCAGGTTGAGTTCTGTGTGTCGCAGGGCGTATAAACGTAAGTTCTGCTGTCAGTTTTCAGTGTTTATTGTTTGTAAACGCGTGTGTTGACTTCATTAGAGTAGCATGATAACTGTATGTTGTGGCAGTGACGACGACGTGATGTGGGCTGCGTACCAGACCCCCCAAAACCACAAGAGACGAGACAAACATGCCCATAGTTTCATTATTAGTAACTACCATGGCTGACTAACATCACGGACTGTTAATTGGTCTGCTTTCATTCATATAGGTTTAACCGGCATGTTAAAATACATGGAGTTAAACGTAGGTCCATCATGACATCACATTGTTTGACCGTGACGTTACTCTAAGTTAAGTAACTGGACTCTGGTCGCTGCGCAAACGTTTGGGAATCGCAACCCAATTCGCGTTGTGCTGATGGAAATGTTCGTACGTAAGAATGTGGAGACGAACCTTTGTGTTTCAACAGTAAAAGCATGACTTAAGCCACTTAGAACGATGAAGGTTACCATTCTGTTCACACACAAAACATTCCCCATGGCCTCACCTGTACCACAAACATGAACGGTGTTGTTTTCACTGTTCAGGGAATTCATTACATGCAATGCAGAAATTCACGTCGAACTGGGTGGACCTGAATGAGTCACGTTTCATTTGTGGGTGTGCTTTCAAAATGGGACCAGCGATTAATGATCGTTTAAACTATAAACTACAGGAACATTGTAAACGTGTCGTGGAATGGATTGTAAACTTAATCATTCTTAGCACTACGAGCAAACTACTAATGTTTCATAAACAGCCGTTTTTTATGACCAGAAAAATTCAGGTGCGGTCTGCAAGATTACTGACATCTAGTGGTGAAATTGCATATTAGAACACACCTCACCTCACTTTACCTTTTCAAGCGTGCAGCAGAATTCATGGTAGCTTTCAGTTATAGTCAAGTTTGTCCATTCTGAGGCACTGTAAAACATGTGAAACATGGTGGTGCAACATGGCAGCTACTTTTAGAGAGGACATGCTCCCAATATGAACATGTAGTGTCAATCAAAACAATCTATATTCAGGTGGTTTTGCAGTTGATATATTTTACAAATGAGGAAGAATATAAAACTGTGAGATTTGAGTCCGTTTTTATCAGTTCAATCTGTAAAAATATCGGATTACAAAATAGTTATATATTTTTTACAAATGTATAATCACCTTAATATATGACTGCCTTTTTACATTACCCTAAACTTAGCCCTTTAATGTATATTTACATCGGAAGTGAGTCCTCTCTCTGGTTTTACAGAGCTCAGAGTGGATGTAGTAATCAAATTTTGCGCTTTCATGATAACCAAGTGTTACCTTAGGCTCTCCTGCATGCTTGAAAGGGAAGGGTGAGCTGATGGATACAACATGCAACTTCACCAATACATGCCACCAAATCTTACACACTGTCATACTTTCAAACAATACAATGTACGAGTGCCGGAAAATTGCTATTGTTCTGTTTCTCTTAGAGGGGTTAGGGTTATCACTTGTTGAGTCTTTCTGTTGACACATGTATAAATAACTCACTTTATAAGAATGCTCTATGCTCATCCCTGGTAAGCTGTAACCACAATATGTTATGGTTTCTCCTCAGCCCTGTTTTACCAAAGCACTCTGTTGTCCAGACCGTTGGTCGTACCACACAAATACCAGGAGCAACCCCACCTGCTGACAGCCAAGATTCATGCATCGCAGGCTCTGTACGGTCAGTGTGAACAGATCCACAACACGTGGGCAGTGTGCTCAAACAAAAATGCCAAGGAGTTGATATGTTGTTTCAAGGCTTCATTTACGTATCTCGCATCATATTGAATTGAACCAAACGTCTTAGGCTCAAAAACACAGACAGCGCGATAAGTTCTGATTATTTGTAATACAATTGCTATGCAGAAGTACATCTTAGACCCCTCCCCCTCCACGTACAATGAAAGAGTTGGACAGACAGGTCAGCTGAGTCATACAACAAGAGCAATGGCAAAGAGCGTATTCAGTTAAGATTCTAACTGAATTGAAATAAAGTTGGGAGCTCGATGGAAAAAGCTGCATGTCGCGTAACGACTTCTCACTTTGTAATGAGCCTCAGCTGAGGTCTTTGTGGTCGGACATGAAAGCAGATGGTGCAACAGTGCCAACACAGCCCTGGTGTGCTGTGGGCCACATTTAGCACACTACACGCTACGGTGGTGTCAGTATTTTGACACCAGGTTCATGTTAGGTCGGCACATCTCACTGTCTGGGACCCACTATTCAGGTTAGTGGGTCGTTTTCAGCTACGATAAGATGAATTTGTCTGAACTGTTTGGTTGGGTTTAATTTCTGATTCTGGTTATTCATCTGTTCTATTGACCATTGACAGTAGCCATACATATATACAGGTGTCTGTGTAACAATCTTTAGACTTTTGGGTTTAACATTAGCATTGGCAGTTTACTTCCATTTTGAGGCTGTGGTTGAGAGGTAAGAGGGAGTTCTCTTATGACCAGAAATTCAGGTTCAACTCCAGTCTCCCCCATTCTGCATGCAAAAGTGTCCTGGGCTAAGATGTATAAAACTTATGATACAGCTGCTGTATCAAACCACCAGGATTTAATTCTTTATCAGTACATTAAGTTTGTAATTATTCCGTTTGATGTCTCATTTGTAAAGCTTTTCTCTGGAGCCTCATTTAGTTCTTTTTGGTTTCGGTGGCTCCTGCTCACGTGTGTTCAGGTTGGGTGATTGATTGGACCATTTCAGATCAAAAGTTTTCATGTTAACATCTGCTGATAAAATAAGTCCCATGTGAGTCACCTTGTGTTTGTATCTCCAAACCTCTGAATGTCTGTGATAGTCCAGTGTGAAGAATCATAAATGTCTGGATTGTGTGAGGCTACAAAGTTTACTCTGGAAATATATTCGATGGGAACCAGACAACTGGAGCAAAGACCCAGATGTAGTTTTTCCCTTTTCTTCTGCAATAGTGCCTCTGCTTTTTGTTTGTGTTGATCATTTTTCGCAGTAACCACAGTCTTTAGCGGCCATCACCCACGTGCAAACAAAAGTTTAAAAAATCTAAAAAAAAAGGAGCACACAGACAGCAGGAAACACCTGTCAGTCACATGTTCTGGTATTATTGTACATATGGGGAACAAGGTGCTTAAATCAAGAAGTGCTATATTTGATGTCTATACACAGCTGTGTGTTTGCGTGCGTATGTATAATTTCAGTCACATTTTGTGAGCTCCATGTATGTGTCTCTGTTTAACTTTGGAATATACAGCTGGCTCTCAGATGGATGAGGCTGTATTTAAGAAATGGTCAACACATTTCTCTTTTGGATCTCTGAAATGATCCGGGTCCATTGTTGGTAAAAGAAGTGTCAGTACGGCACACTTGCACAGGTGTGACCAGTTTGTTTTCTTGGTTTATCTTATGTACAGCTGCCTGCCTCAGCCTCCTGACATACTCAAAATATTTTGCATTGCAGTAACATTAAGTAAAAGTAGTTTTTGAGACTGACTGACTAATTTATCAATCGGATGTGAGCGGATGCTAAAACAAGAAGACGCAGGAAAATCCGGAACACGCCAACTTGTGGAGTCACAATACAATTGATGTGTGACCCATTAACAACAGCAACAGTTTGTTAATTACACATGATGGGGCTTTGTACAAGTGGCAACCTCAGGGGCTGACTGAGGAAAAACTTGCAGTTCACAGGGTGGCCACTTGAGGCTGACTCCAAAAGCGAGTCAAACCCCATAGACTCCCACGTTAAATGAGCAACTTTAGAAGCGAATCAAACAGGTACAACAGATCAGGTACACAAAAAAAAAGTTGTCTCCCCCAGTCACATTTATTACCATGACAACTGAAAGGGGATACATTTTTTCCCCCAAATTGGCTTATTTGACTTCGATTGAAATTTGAAATTGTGCTTAACGGAGGGCGTGGTTAGCACATTCTGTGGATGTTGCAACTTTGCCATGGACCCACCCCAGCTCCACCAGTGCTCAGCCTCTTTGCCTGCTTTTGGATGAACCAGGAACTAGGAGGAGTTAGACATTGGCAAAATGGCGAGTGAACTGCCCACAACAAATCTTGTAAGCACTCAGGAAAAACCAATGGGTGACATCTCGCACAGTGTAGTTGTTACTTTCAACCATAAATAGCCTTAAACCAGACTATAATTAATGTCCTTTTCAAACTTGGCAAGAGGTGTTTTTCCAAAAGCGATAACCCGGTCTTTTGCTACACTACCCCACCTGATGAGGTCTGTTCAAAGCGAATTCGGAATCGATGACTGTTGGTTTACCCATAGACGAGAGACTATGCGTCTCCTCTTCCTGCTCCCATTTAGCATTGAAACAAATGTCAAGATCCCGTCACTGTGCATGCAGATCGTGAGTCATCATGAGTCATCAATCACAAGTCACTCCCAGCTGTTCGTCTTGATGTTGTCCATTTTCTAGCAACAAATATCGACATCAAAAACATGACCTGAACACAGTTGTTTCAAAAAACCATTTTGGAGAAAAAAAGACGTGTGTACTTTGCACTTTTATTTTGGCTCATGTCCCAACCACTAACACGAAGGAGGCCGAGTTAGTGATCTTAAATGCAGCCAGCCACTAGATGGTGATTTCGATGCTTTGGCCTCATTTTTTGGACGTACAGACGGTTGTGTCGGCTGACGGTCTACTGTTTCTCTTGCTCTACAGCCGAAGGTGGCTCCAAAGCTGCGTCCCTGCACTGGACAGCAGAGCGAATTCTAAGCATCCTGCTTCTGGCCATGGGACCTGTCGCCTATTTAAATCCTTGTCCTGCCATCGACTATTCCCTGGCTGCTGCCCTGACACTGCATGGCCACTGGTAAGATACCAAGTTGGTTGTTGTCAATACTCTCAAAATGTTGTTTATCCATTCAAATCATTCTACTTAAAAAAAAAAAAAAGGAAATGCAGCAATATCTTCATCCCTAACCCACAGGGTTGAAATGAAATTCACTTTATACTGTCCAACTGCACAGCAGATATTATTTTCTCTGTTGGTCAAACGAATAGAACTACTCAGTTGAATGATTTCACTTTCTTATCGCTCAGCCAGCAGCAGCGCATATTTGATGTATGGAACCTCCCTTACAAATTTGAGCTTCAAATAGCAGGATGTGTTTTGAGAGTTTTTGGAAATCTGAAAGGAAATCAAATGAGCCATAATGTGGCTCCTCTGAGTTATAATCTGTTTTTGAAATGATGTATTAATCATTTAAGATATTTCACCAGTTAAAGGTTCATTGTGTTGGATTTAGTGACATCTAGTGGTGAAGCTGGATTAAGCAGTCATCATCTCACCCTTTCCCTTCCAGCATGAAGGAGAACCTTCGTTTGTAATTAAAACTCATAATGTGCCTAGTTAGTTTGGTTCGTTTGTCTATTTTGTGCTACTGTCAAACGTTGTGGTCCAACCCCGTGGCTTCTGCAGAGAGGACCCCTTTCTGGTGTTGATGCCCTCATTCGAGGTTAACCCACCCAACAGCTATTTTTGCACCCAGAGGATTATACTCTCTTCAAAAACATCAGTCATATTATTTATGTTCTAAAGTCTGCCAGCACAAATCAATGTAACGTCAGACCAGTCTTGCCTCTGAGATGTACGGTGTTAATGAGTTGACCAGTGATGATGGAACAATCAATTCTATTTTGTCCTTTTCTTTCATTTTGTCCACCCTTCTTTAACCAACAACAATGAATAATAACGAATTTTCGAAACACTTCCAAAATGTTCAGTGACACACCGTCCTCACTCTCCCTGGGGAAACACAAACATGGAGTTTGAATTCCTCCGTCACATGAGGCGCTCGCAGTAATGTAGTCTAGTGTGAACTGATTAATTTGACCCAACATCACCTCTGTGATCTTAACGCCCACATGTTGTGATTTAACAGATCAAGAGTTCTGAGGTATGAGTCCAAATCCTTTGAAGCCTCAACAAACTTCTTTCCCAAAGGTCTTAACCCAGCACAACGATTAAATGACACAAGGCAAACTTTGTGCCAGGCCCCCCCCCCCTTTTTTTCAGTCATCTCACCATTACTGTCTGTGGCCTATAATCCAGTCTTGGGTGGTTTGGACTGTTTGATGACTGAATCAGGTGGCTTTAGCTTAGTGTCATTACCATGTGCTCATCCAGCAGCAGGTGAAAAGCCACAAATCAGACAGGCATCACAAATGATACGTTTTTCAGGGTCAACCTTTGACCCCTTGGACCATCAGAGGTTAGAGAAAAGTTGTCATGTGATGTCAAAGATTGGGAAGCTTCCTATTTTCAAGTGATACTGAGGAAAAGCCTAGGATTTCATAGCAATGAGGAATGCTGAGAGTTAGCGGCAAGGTGTCGAACCCCGACAAAAGACATGCAGTGTTTTGAATCGGTGTGGTTGAGGAGGCTGTGCCGATGTTTTATAGCAAAACAATTTAAGATTACTGACTCGGTCTTTTACCAAGAGGTCATATGACGGGTCAAGAAGACGGGATCGCAGGGAGAAAGTTTCTCATGGTATCATGGTATTGTCCTGTATCTGTATTTCCTTTGAACTATCTCAGATAATGTTGAATAATTCAAGAACGCGCAAGTCAAACAATTAACTTATGTACAACTTTGCTCCAATAAATGTACAAATATCTCTGTTGCCATTTTTACCTCATTAACATCATAAAACTCAAGGTTTTAAACTCTTTTTTTATACATTAAAAATTAATTGCTTTTTCAAATCTGAGGAATCTCATTTTATTTATTCTTTTTTTAGTTTTAAATATTGTTAACCATTGGCAAAAACAATTTCAGCTTTGACTGTAAATTGGTTTCAAATGTCAGTTTTCGACTCTCAAAAAGCCGCCTGGTCATCGAGAGCCATTGAAAAGTCATACATTTAATCATGTAAATCAAAGTGACGATCTGCGGGTGAGAAAGTGACACTGGGGCAGTTTGTGATTACGGCATCGGCCCATTATTCAACTCTCATTGTACCTGCTCAGGCTTGGCTCTGATACAAGTGCAGCTGAAGCTCATGGGTATTATTCTTTTTTCTCTCCTACCTCGCTCACCTTGCCTTCACTTTGTTCTCACAGGGGCATTGGGCAGGTGTTAACAGATTATGTTCACGGTGATGCAAAGATCAAGATGGCCAACGCAGGTCTCTTCCTCCTGTCCACAGTCACCTTCGCTGGTCTGTGCTACTTCAACTATAATGACGTTGGCATCTGCAAAGCCATCGGCCTACTCTGGAGCAAATAAATGACTGTTCACTTGGATGGACCCAGACACATAGATGGAAGAGAAAGAAAAGAAAAGAAAAAAAATCAAGGTGTTTTATGTAAATTATATAAATATATAACATGTTGACCATTTTGACAGTGATTGACATGTGTGTATTTGCGATTCATGTCGATCAGTTCCAGCTCTGTTTTTTCTATTCAGTTCTTGCTCAGTTTGGGTTGTGATTGGGCAACAGGCATCAATCATCTTTCCTCATTCACAAAGAAACATGCCCAGTCACTAAATATCATTAGATCAGTATCCAGATCTGCAGATGTTATATTTACAAAGGATATGCATGTTTCAACAAAACCTCATTTCCATCAGGTTTGTTTTGTCCGCGTCCTTATTGTTGCTGACGTCTTAAATGTATTGTCCTTTTCACACAATGCATATATGCTACCTTTTGCTCTCTAACACACACAGACAGTTTTTTTTTTTTTGTGAGTTTGCATACAAACACAGTCCAACCTCCACTCACTCTTCTCCCATCACTTAAAATGATCAATACGTTTGCTACAGCCTCATAACCGCTCCGTGCAGCTGTATCCTGTCTGACAAGTGAACGCCGGTTGTAGTTTTTAAGTTGGACATTTTTTCTCAGCTGCTTGTTTCAGCCAGTTTATAGGGAAGCGAGATCTCGGATGCTAATTCAAGACATCCCGCAACACTCATCCAAAATGGCGTCTTCAGCAGGAGGGAGCCGTCGCCAGCAAATGATGTAAACGCTCCCGCGAGGTCTGAGATGAACAGCTGCAAAATACCGTCCTCTGCCAAACAAGCACCACACAGGACCTTAGTGTTGACAGTCACCATGTGAACGCCTGTGTAACACTGTGTTGTATTTCATGTAAGAACTAAAAACCTCTCCCATTGCGTGAGTCACCAAACTTCCAGTGAACAAAAAAAGACGCATTTTGAAAATGGAAAATACATTCACACTTTCAAATTATTGAACACGCTATTTTTGCAAACGGGGTAAAATGCCAATGTTATCCTGGAACAAGATTCACAACTTTGAAATTGGTAATCTTTGCATGCAATTGCTAGCACATCAGTTTTGAGTGTGACTGGAATGAGCAGGTCACAGGTTCACAGATTGATTTCTGTCGGTGTTCCTGCAGTAAATCTTTATGACTTCATGGGTTTGGTGTTGGTCTGATTGCATCCATTTTCAGTTTGTCATGTGTTCAGTTGTTGTCCTTTCAAATTTATACGCACAAACTTCCATGTGGGGACTGGAGCAGACTGCTCTGGCCTCAGCGGAATAAACTTGTCTTCATGTTTTCATATTTTTGACATTTTATCACCAAACACAAAATATACAACACAGATGGAACAATACTAAAGGTAAATGATGTATAAAAATAAATTGAGATGTCAACAAAGTGAGATGGCTGAGAGAGTTCTGGTTCATATGTGTAAAGGTGCAGTGTGTAACGTTTCAGTCTTTTTTTTTTTTTTGTCATTTCTATCTACATAAGTAGAATCGCACAACAGTTATATGGACATTTTTACACATGTATAATCACTCCAATGTATGACTTTTGACCTAACCCTGAAATGAGCCCTTTAATGTATTTTTACACCAGGAGCAGGTCCACTCTACGGGGGCCGCCATGCTTTTACAATAGCTCAGAGTGGACGTACTAAACATCTTTTGAGCTTTAATGACCACAGAGGGCTGCCATAGGTTCCTGTAGGCTCTAATGGGAGGGTTTGAGGTGATGGTTATAACATGCAACTTCACCAGTAGATGGCGCTAAATCTTACACACTGCATGTGTAGGTCAAAAGGGTCACTTTCAACATCAAACCTGTGGGATGTAATTACAATCAATTCAAGGTCATTTCTGAAATGAAAACAAACGAGCAGTAAAAACAGGTTAGTGCCTTTGAATCGAGGACCTGCTCCTGGCGTCAAAATAAAGGGTTTATTCAAGGGTAATAAAAACAACAATTTTACAGTCTGGACAATTATTTACCCCAAAAGAAATGTAAAGAAGTCCAGCAGGTTTTCCATGGAGCAATTTATTCTTAGAAAAACAAACAGGGTGCATATTTTCATGTTGACGTTTTGAAATCATGCGTCACATCCATCTAAAATAACCTCTGCCGACTCATTAACCCCGTCAGCACCTTTACAACACAAGACCAGTTTCTTCAGGGAAGGATTCCCGTCGACATGCGTGAAACCCAGGAACCTGGAAGTGATTGTTGTGGACTGGAACATGTACGTGTTATCTTTGAGCAGTACCATTTGGAACAAGGCCTTGTGTGGGCTCTCCCCAATTTCCTCAGGGAGATCCTGTAAAAAAAAAAAAATCATTGTGTTGAATCCTGTTGTGTTACCGACTGTCACCATGATACAAACAATCGAATCGTTCTCTGAAAAAATCAAAGGCCGATGTATAGGTGACTCTAAAACAGTGTTATCTTGATTAACACCTCCGCATTGTCATCAACCTCTGCCTTACTTAGGTTGACTTGGGTTTCAAAGTTATTTCAATTAATTAATTTGCATATATGCAATTATTTTTGAAAGAATGATAGCATAAGGTGTGGGTTCTGTATAACGCTTTGATAACCCGTTATAGCACAATCACCTGGTCATTCAATCGTTAGAGTTCAGTTTGGTATCCATCATTTAGATGAGGGACTCTGGTGGGCCGTGACCCAAAAGTGAGTCGCAGACCTGTTAAAATGATGTACTTTTATTTTGAAGAGGATTATTTATGCATCGCAGTGCCGTCTATTCACTCTCCTCGACAGTAGCGGGCGATGATGCCCTTTTATGCGGATACACGCCTGCAAATCTACAGAAATGAGACACTGACTACATGAACTCTAAGTTATATTGAAGACAAAAGAGGACACGCACGTGCCTTTTATTACCTTGCATATCTTTTTGGTTTTTCATCAAAATGCAGCTAATTGAGCGTAAAAAGGGAATATTTCCCTCTGGCGCTGACTTTGAAGACAACCAGTGGACAACCTGACAAGTGACAACCCTGAAGCCATCACTGATTGTCAGTCGTGTCTCTTTTGCCTTGTTGACATAGGATTCATTCAGTTGCATGTAGATTTTCAATTCACTCATTCATATTATTACACACAGGCTCCACACATCACTAACACGTAACAGACTAATAGACCAGGACAAGGAATAAGCTAAATCCAATTCTACTGAGCATTATTATGGTAAGAGAGCAACTGATGCATAAACGATCCCATAATTCACCGCATGCTGATTGTTGGTAGCCTCCCTTCACAGGTCACTTCATCTGTTGATGACTAACAGGAGTGTGTGTGGTCTGTCGTCCTCACCATCACCTCGGGATAGATCTCGTTGTTCTCCCTGCAGCACGCCACCAACTTCCGACCATCTTTTTCAGTGTACAGCATGACGGGGTTCCCCTGGCACACCGTGGGCGAGTCGTCACGGTAAACGTGGATGTAGAATTTACACTCTGAAAAGAAGTGAAAGGTCCAGTGTGTAAACAACCATTAGGATACTGACATTTTCAGGAATGTATAACCGTCTAAATGTGTTATTTTGCTTCCACTACTTAACTCGTTAAAGGTGCAGTGTGTATAGTTTGGTCATTTTTTTGTGTGTCATTTATGAAAATATTACAAAACAATTACATCCTGACCTTTACACAAATTCATAATTGTTATTCATGTATATTTACATGAGGAGTGGGTCCTCCCTGTGGGGGGGGGGGCACCATATTTTCACAGCAGCCCAGAGTGGACGCACTAAACATGGTCTGAGTTTTAATGACAGCTGAGGTCGACCATAGGTTCTCCTGCGAGGGGGTGGGGGTGAGATGGCGGGTAAACATTCAACTTCACCTCAAGATGTCGCCAAATCTTACGCACTGCACCTTTAAAGGGAACAAGCAAGATCGCACTGATTTCTGAAAGGCAGCAGACAAACACAGTGATGGATGTCTTTCACAGACAAAGTAGGATCTCGCGCTGACACGACTTCCTGTACTGTCGTGGAGTGCCCCTCAGTATCAGCGCTGTCGGCCCCCCTTACACAAATGAAGATCATTTGTGTGAGGGGCTGCGCATTACCGGTCGAACACTGTCCACTGGTCATCAGGTGCTGCAGTCTGAACTGTCCTCCAGCATTCACCAGCAGCACCATGTTGTCCCTGCACCGGATGCTGCATGCGAGAGACTGAGAGGCGTAGAAAGTGTCTCCGTCCACAACTGTGTTTAGGAAGAAGACACGAGGTCAGGAACAGGAACGGTGCATTGGACTGAACATGGTGGAGCAATGAGACTGAGGCAACGCACCTGATTCAGCAGCTTTGAATAGAGAAGAGAAAACAGCTGATTAGATATGGAGACATGTCAAACACGGCAGGTTCAAACCATTAATACATCACACTACCATACGTTGGATGCAATGGATCGATACAGGAGTTAGTCATTTAGCAGGTCAACCCTCCAGTTCCCTCATCCCTCATATATGTATATGTATATATATATATATAAACATACTGTTTTATCCTGCCACTCCTTTCTGCAGACAGATCCGTGTCTGCAGAATTGTTTTTTTCATTTCAATTACTAATTTTCTGAGCAACGTCAGTCCTAATTAGAAATACCAAATATTCAATCAGTGTCAGGTTTTATTTTCATATCTTCGATCACCTATTTTAACAAAAGCACAAATAACTTTGATATACTATTATTCAATGAAATGCCCTTTGGAGGGATAACACGCGTGTCTCTGAGTTTCAATGACCGTGAGTTTTATCGCATTATTATTTTATATTATTTGTCATACAAAACAATCATGGCAGTACTCCTAAAAACGACCCATAGTTTATTCAAAGCTCTAATAGCTTGTTACATCTACCAATTATTTCGCTCTTAGATGCTCTTGAAAATGCACACAGAAATTCCTCTGTTTTTTATTGTTATTTATTTTCATTTATTTTGTGATTGAGACCAATTGTATTATTTCATTACGTTGATATAATTTGAGAAGGGAATTTTTTCAATGCTACAGTATTTTTCAATTTTGATACCATGCACAGGAGGTGGAGCAGGCCTGAGTGTGTGTATGGATTGTGTATATGTAAAGCACATGTGTCGAACTTGTGGCCCGTGGACCAAATCTTACACACTGCACCTTTAAATAAAAATTTAAAAAAGTATCAAGTTGATGTTCGGACTTCAAAATAGAATAATAACATTTTCAGATGTATGACTGTGACTGTTAATGGGTTTAATGTTTTTTTGAACCCCACGTTGTCCCATATACATATTTATCATTACCTTTTTCAGAAATGATATAAAATCAAATGCAATTATCCCATTGATTTTTCTGGATTGAAGTACAGAAATAACTTCACTTCAGCAGTCATTTCTACTTCACCTGAAATTCAGAAAAAAGTTTTTTTACCATCAAAGTAGAAGGCATCCTTGCATGCACCATAAAATGTAACTGGGCCATCATCTGCCATCGTGACCTGCAGACAAAACAGAGGATATCTGAAACCATCATTCTATTCAGTGAAACTATTTTCAGTGTGTGTGTGTGTGTGG
>JAFBJT010109097.1:9917-49426 GCA_016785325.1 Chascanopsetta lugubris
GACAGCGAGCAGGTGACAGTCTGTCGACTCTGATCTGTCAATCACAGAGATTTGGACGATGGGTTTGAAGACGGAGCGGTCAAGTGTCCTGCAATTGAAATAGTATATTTGGGAGAGAGAAAATAATCATAGAGTATGAGGAGGATAAATAACACATTTGGTGGAGAAATTACAGTTTGTCAAAAGCAGAAATACCTGGCTATGTTTCCAGCAGCAGCAACAATAGAGTTTTGTGACAATGTTGCCACACGACTCATTCCCTGCCCATCAGCCCCGAGGTCATACACCTAAACAAACCATATTGTAAGGCCACTGATGATTGGCAGTTTGGCTCAAGTGTGATCACACTGAGATGATAAATACCTGCAGAACACCTTTCTCAGACCGTGTGAACAGTGAGTTGCGAGAGTTGTCAATAGCAATCTGCACAATGGGATCTTTGAAGCAACAAAATGAGAAGTTAATTTAGATCACATTGATTGATTGACATAGATTGAGAAACAAGGCTTTCTTACCATCTTCAGAGAATGAGAACTGCAGCACAGAGGGGACGAGGAAGGACAGTGAGCTTTTGGAGTGGTTGATTTTTCTGCAGCGCTGACTCAGCCAGCCGGCTTCAGCCTGGTAAGCTATCTCATAAAGGCATCCGTCCTTTCCTGCCATAAAAATACGTCCCAGGTCGGTGGAGGTGATGGAGAGGATGTAGGTGTTATCTGTGGGGATGGAAAAGAGCGGCTCCGGTAACAGCTGCATCCCACCAGACATGCTGTCGTTCAGTCCTACAACAAAAGAGACACAGATGTAACTCAGATTAACCAACACATGCATTTGTTAATATGAATATCAAAATATTGTGACAAGCCAACACTTAAGTTCCCACAATATCATCTATACAAGTAGTAGGGATGCAACTATAGTCCACAACATACAATTTCCGATACTGTGTGGACGACACAATTTTCTCACAATTCTTTTACAAACTGAGCTTGCAAACAAATTATAACTGATATCAATTCCTTTAATTAACCCTTGAGTTCTAACAGCAAAACAAATAATATATATCAAAAACATGCTTAAATAGAAAAAAAAGGCAAAATATATTTTGTCTTTTCTTGACCAAATTTAAGGATCCCCATTTGTTTCTGGGAGGACGGATTAAGCGAGTCATGCACCAACTCTTAAAGGCCATACATTCAAAATGTGTGCATCTCAGGCTCTAGAATGCTGAGGATGCAGTGAAATGCAACGCCACAAATGTAGTGGCAAGTGAGTGAGTCAACAAGTGATGTAGAATATCACTCATTTTACTGTGTGAAAGCTAATGCAGATTGTGCCATCTGCTGTTTAAAAAGGGCATCACAATTCATTGCCCCAACCAGATTCAATTATCATAGATTTTCAACCCACTTGCAATTTATCATTGAATCCCTAACAAGTAGTAAATCAAACAAAAAGACAGTATGAAAATTCATGGTGATTATGAACTGGGTGTACATCAAATGTCTGTCACACACATTTGCCTATTTGATGACTATCTGCCAGTTGTTTGGGTCTATTTGACATATCTCACTGCTCAGTGCTGTGTTAACAGGTGGTACATGTTTTACAGCACACTCAGAAAGTGAGTTAAATATCTGACAACAAAGTCCTTAGATGAGGTTTAACATCCACAAAGTCACGTCTAAATGGAACAAATAAAATACTGTGACACTGTGAGGACTCACCAGCTTGGCCTTTGGGGAAGCTCAGCCCGAGGATCATAACATCGACAGAAGTGGCTAACACTAAGAGGTAGTGAATGTGTGGCTGTAAAATCCCTGGGAAGACAGAAACTAGATATAAAATTGCTCAAGTAAAAATATTCAGTGAAAATTGGGATCACAAGCATCAATACATACCTGGCTTTGGTTTTACAAGACCCACGGCAAGGATTGTTTCAATAAGACCATCAAAATAGCTCACATCTCCTCTGCAAGGAACATAAGATGACATCAAAAGGCAGTAAAATGCTCAGTTTGTCACATCTTTTTAGTTTGAATAAGCATGAATACAATAAACTTCTAAAATGTTTGCCTACTCACCCATCTTCATAGTTCCACATGAAGATGTCATTATCAATAGTAAGCCACGCTCGACAGATCTCAGGAAAAACTCCCATCATGCAGTTACATTGCATATCTACGAAAAAGTTAAGCTGAAGCACAATATTCTTGGAGAACAAGAAAACAGAAATCTATTTCCCGATAGAACTATCTTAGTGCCACTTACAGCACTATAACAAGGTTTCCTGAAGAGTTCAAAGGATACGGCTGAACCGCTCCACCAGCTCAGGAGGCAGAGGGACTCTGCGAACAGCACTCAGCTCGGGGAGGTTTGGCACGCTCAGTAAACCTGGGCCTTGGAGGGGGTAGTCCATGTCTGACCCTCCAGAGAGAGATGGCATATCTGTTCACAAAACAAAAGCATCATTAGTCTAAGCACTACATTTTGAATTTCAGTTCAAATTAACTACTCTTACAGGTAAATATAACAAGACTAACTTATCTTGTTATATCTGCTCAAATGTTTTACAGCAGGAGTGGGCACGTAATGCTATATTTTGTATATTTAGAATATAATTACATTCAGTAAACCACACAAATTTGGTAATCTGGTGCATTACAATAGGACGTTCGTCCACCTAGGGGGGCTGGATATATATTTTTAAAAATCAAGATGATCTCAGATTGTACTGCTGCTTGTGTCAAACTGTGGTATTCTGGTGTCACAACATAAGTCAGTGTTAACTTTGAGATTTGCTTATACCTTACTTGATTGTCTGATATGCGGTTTTGTACAGTTTACTGATAAAACATTAAATTACATCATAAATATGGACTTGGACAAGTGTGGGTCTGTCTTGAATTTTAAAATGTTATTAAAATTTGGCAATCACCTGATCATACACAATGTTGCTAACATAGCTCTTACTTGATACCTTTATAGTCAATTTAATAGCAAGTACTCTAAGCGTTGCATACTACAGGAGCCCAGAGGGGACAGACAAGAAGACTTCTTTGTGTTTCAATAATTGAAGACTATCATGGGCTCTCCTTCCTACATGTATGAAAGTTGTCATGTATGACAGTTGTGTCTAAGTTGTATCAGTTTCACCAACACAGCCGCATTAACGTAGAAGCAGAAAGAAGAATGTACCATCAAATTATCTGCAGCAAAATCTTATGTTAATACAAGCTTCTTCCAACCCTATGTGCGATGAAGTAGTTTAGCATTCCAGCCCAGATGTAAACACAACCGCTGAAGTGTGGTCTCTCTCTCTCTCCTCCACTAACTTCACCTTTCCTGTGTGACTTACTGTGTGAGGGGACGCTGAGCAGCTCGGACAGGTCGGGGAAGCAGCGGTCATCCTGCAGGTGTTTGTCAATGAGCCGGGCAGAGTTCTCCAGCGCCTCTGCGAGCGCAGCGGCGGGGCTGCTGGGTCCGGCGCTCGACGGCATGCCTGCGCTGCTACCTACCGCGACCTGACCTGCGGAGGAGAACGATATCAACGTTAACCAATGTGGCACAAGTGCGCAATAGTTAGCGACCAAGTGCGCAATAGTTAGCGACGCTAAGTAATACACGACAGAGTAAGTTAGCTACTCTTTGTGAGCTGGCATCCAGAGAAATGCCGGTGAGTTAGCTCACCGTTAGCATTACAACCTAACTGTTTAGCTACAGGCTACATACTAGCTAAGAGTGAAATACGCGAGTTTTTAAAGTGAACTCTTGTCATTTACCAGACTGAGAAGACTCCGCGTGTCGCTGAGTTGTTCGGCCACGAAGTTTAATTCAGTGGGTCAGCGGGAGAATTTGAACTAACACACAAAATTAGCAGCCCGCCAACCTCAAGCATGCACAACACAACGGTACAGGCGGAAGATGTATTTGGTTGACTTTCTTCTTCGTCCCCTTAATTTTCCAGTCCCTGTAGGTATGAAGCTCACTGCTGCCACCCAGAGGCCAATTGCGTTCACAGTATAAATCACGTTCTTCAATTATCGGTCAAATATCATTCAAATACGTATTCAAATATAAATGAAATATGTAACTTAGCATTGTATGTAATGTAATGACATTTCATCTCGTCTCTCATTAAAGGAGTTGCAAATTGAATAAACCTTTCAACTCACTGATTTTTCATTAATTGAGGTTATTCTATTTTTTCTGTTTGCCTGCCCTTTTTCACAATCCCTTTTATGTTTCCCTTTAATTCTTTATGTTAGCATGAAAATGTGCTATAAATAGGAGTTAAAATACATGGCTATTCAATAGATACCAGATTAATCACATTATGTTTTACAAATGCACATAATCCTGTAATAGGTTTGATAGTCTCATAGACATAGACCCAAGACAGAAAAGATAGGCATGTACATAGATGTACAGTCCTAATTCCACAAGACAACTATAGCTGCAGGACTATACATAAAAACAAACCCAAACAAGTACCAAGGACATAAGAAAATTTTATTGCAGTATTTGTTTCATTGGAGGAGATGAGGGCCACTTCTTTCTTGTCGTCTCTTTAACTATAACATCAAAATCTATATTAAAAACAATATACCTTCCCCCCACATATAGGCACAGATACTGCACTGTTCTAAACATAAATAACTCATATCAAAGATATATACACATTGTGGGTAAACAATAAAATGGAACATAAATGGAAAAAAGTTGTGAATAAATCATCTGGTGCTAGTTTAAACTCCAAAAACACTTTATTAAGAACATCATCAATACACTAATTTCCAACATTCACTTTGGGTTTTTTTTACAGAAGTATGTTCAGATATAAACATGTGTTTAGTTAAACTATGATACAGTGGGAGTAAAAATCAGCACAACCAAGTTGCTGCACAACAGCGAAGGAACTCCCACACAATGTGTCCCCAACATTTTCATTCTAGTGATTAAGTTAAACAGGTCTGTACTGGAAAAACAGATCAGTGTTCACAATACTTCCAACAGGGCCTTAACTCTAAGGAGGCTTCATCTTCCTTTCCGTGTGTGACATAGTGAATCCTCAGAGATTTGGGTTGTGTGAGGTTTTGTGTCTGGGTGATTTCAGTGGGCCTCCTTGGCAGCATACAGTGCCCGTAACGTCTGTACCACTTTGTTTGTGAGCTTCTGTCCGCTTGTGAAGGAGATTTTCTTATAAATAATGTCCGACTCCTTGATCGTGTCGACCCAAGGCACCTTTTTGCGACCATCCCGTTTCTTTGCTACAGCCCAGGGCCCCGAGTAAGACCCGGTCATCCAGTGTATACTGTAGCCAGTCTTGGTCTTCTGGACGACCCTGGCAATCTGTGGTCTGTCTTTGTATTTGGGACAGCAGATGGCGATGACGTCCATAGCATCCAGACTCTTGTTCATGTGACCTGAATCATCTACGCCATCTTTGCCCTTTCCTGCTTTCCGCTGTGGACAGAAGGAGCAGAAAATGAGTGTGTCCAATTAGAAACAACTTTACAGGAGCTGCAGCCACGCTGATCTCCCCTAAGGTACAATGAGGAGAAAATTAAATCCATAAAATGACATTATGATATGTGTGTCCTGGAGTTGAGAGGCATTTGAGGATCATATTCTTAATAGTTTAAATATTTTTTTGTCCACCAAACATATAGATATACAGGATTTCCCCCCAGGAAAATAACAAATAGACTTTGATAAAGTATAAAAATCATCCCTCTCAAATATCAGAGATGAGAGGTGGGTAGTTGTGCGTTTTTCTGAACTGATTATCTGTATTATCTCACTTAAAGGTGCAGTGTGTAAGTATTTGGACAGCCAAGTGCTGGTGGAAGCCTATTTGCTTAATTATCAGCATTTCAGCGACAAATGTAAAATTTGTACAAAAGTGTGGCGAGAGGAGAACATTGAGTGCACCTCAAGTCACACCGCTGTTGTTGGGCCGGGACAGAGAGAACAATTCCGACAGTGTGTTTAAATACAAAAAACAATCAATCCTGCATAATGTACATTTGCCAGTGTCAACTTGTCACTGATCACGCATTTGATCAAAAACTGTTTTATGATGGAAAAATGAATATTTATAATGTTTGACTGATCGCCATGCAATGTTTTTTTTTTCTTACTGCATGTGGATCTTCATCCTCACTCTCCTCTTCATCCGTCTCCATGGGGGCAGTGTGGTTATTGTGGTTGTGGTTCTGGGGTTTCGGGCCTTTCAAAAGCGAAGTAATGACTTTGTTTCTGGCATTGGCGCTGGCTTCGCCTTCCTCATCCTCTTCGTCACGATCCAAGTGCTCCATTAGAACCTTGAACTAAGACACAAAAGTGAACATAGCTTAGAGTTTACCTGACAACCTGATACATGAACGAGGAAACAAAAGAAGAGGTGCTGAGCACTTACATCCAAATACTGTTTAACAATATTCCTCTTGGTCTCGTAACTGAGATCCGTGTTGGCAAAATCACTCTTAAGGAATTCCAGAGTCTGCCGAGGGTTGAAGTGGACCTTGGACTTCCTGTTCACTGCTTTGTCGTAGACTTTTGCCGATTCCGTTGGTGAATACTTCTGGATTTTGCTGCATAAAAACACATCACTCAGATGACCTTGCATCTTGAATACAACTTATTAAGTTAAGTTAAAGTGCCTTCTGTATGTAACTTACCTGTCAGAGAAGCCATACAGATTCTTCAGATGTTGTTTGAGCACCAGCAACAGCAGGATACCCTGTGAGGCGCTGGCGAAGTCCAACAGAGGGTTGGGATTTTCCGGGAGACGGTCCATCACTGCATCCTCACCCTCCATGTCAGAGTCAGAATCAGCTTTCTTCTGCCTGTGAACTACCTCCTCTTCCTCACTGCTGCTAGAACTGCTACTGCTGCTACTACTGCTGCTGCTGCTGCTGCTGCTGCTGCTACTCTGTTCTTCATCTTCATCAGAGCTATACTTCTTCCTCTGGTGTTGTTTCTTCTTCTTCTTCTTCTTCTTCTTTTTCATCTTCGTCTTCTTTTCCCGCTGTACAGGCTCCTTCCGTAGTGACTGCAAAGACCAGTATGTTACACATGTTCCAACAACTAAGAGGATTCTGTCACATGCAAGTTATGCAAAGCGACTCACCTCCTTGAAAGACTGGAGAAGGTTGCTTCCAGAGACGGAGAGAGTGATATCGATATGGTGCATGATGAAAAGCGGCTCCTCCTGAGTCTGGTACGGGAAGCAGGCCAAGTTGTCTGCTACGAAAAGCAGCATGTTCACCTCAGTTTTCTGCGGGGGACAAAGTAAGACGTTTTTCATTAAACTAATATTGATTAGCCCTTTTAAAAACAATATTCAAGCACTCTCACTGGATCTAAAGGAGAGATGAACTTACAGAGCTGTCATCAAACAGGTTGAGCAGGGAAATGAGGAAAGCCCGCCTATGTTGCCGGTTTCCACGGACCAAGGTGTAGAGATGCGAGCAGAGGGCGGAGTCTGAGTCCTCATGACGGAAACCTCGGATCACAGTGTTCTTGGGTCCTTGTATGGCCTGTTGAACCTGGTAGGACATCTTCAGTCCAGCAACGGCCTTCATCTGTGGAGTGAAAATGTTCAGAAGGCATACATCAAATAAGGTTTAAAAGCCTTCCAGTTTAGACTTAAGTCTGAAGATGTTTGTATTTTACTGTTACTGAGTCTGTTTGGTGAAAATCTGACCAATGGAATAGAACTTGTAAATTTGTCAAACAGCAAGTCACTCACATGGATGAACCCGGAATACTTCTTGTCGATCTCCACCAGCTGATTATCAGCCTTGTTCTTCATTGTAGGCTCTGGGTCGGTTCCCATGGCAATCAAGTAGGGCACACACTAAAAAAAAACAGGAAAAGAAAAAGAGGGGCTCATGATGCATACAGGTGTAACCAAGTAACAAAAGAAAAACATTTAAATCAGCCGAGGCGTCCTTACCTGCACAGGATGAATGAGGCCCTGGCTGAGAGTGAGTGTAATGACACTCAGGGCAAAGTGCCGAACTGTGGACTGTGAGTGGAAGAAGCACTCCAGCACCTGCTTCAGGTAGATCTGCATTATGGAACTGCTCATTCCTGAGGAGATGTCCCCCATTTCCTTCAGATCCTCTTGTTTTGCTTTATCCTTCCCTAAATACACAAACATGTTGGCGTCATGAGCTTGTAATGAAGTATGTGGGTAATGAAGATAATAGGAACAACAGGAAACACAAGGGTTCAACTCACATTCACGATCAGCCTCCTGCATGCGGGAGTCCTCCTCCTGCAAGTACGTCTGCAGATTTTTTAACACCTGGATCTTCAGATTGACCACAGAGTTCTCATCTGAGAGGATGCTGTTGTATAAGATCTTCACATCCTGGACAAACATGAGCTCCGGGTGCATGATGAACTGGAAGCCTTGAAACCATAGAATTAATGTGAATACAAAGGACTATAAATACAGAAACTAACTCATCTGTTAAACAGTGATAAAGTGCTCTATACCTAGACCAATGATGGCCTTAATCTGGACCTCTTCCTCTTCATGTGTGGTGAAGTAAAGCAGAAGCTCCAACACCTTGTCTTTGATGACAATCTAAGTGACACAAGGAAATATTGTGATTCCATCATCAAAGTGGTTTCTTACAACTCTGAATTCAAAATTTAGGCAGAGCTCTGGTGGTTTACCTTGTTCGCACCCTTGAAATCCTCCTGGTCAAAATCAAAGTGTCGGCACAGAGCCCCCACAGTGAACAGTGCCCGAAGGAGAGTGGGTTTGTTAGCCACCAGAGTGGAGCTGCTGGGGTCCTCTTGGTGCTGTGTCTTCAGTTTTGCCAGAGCTCCTGAAAAAAAAATCAGTTTGATGAAAACTCTCACAAAGAAGTGTTTAAGGTTAAATGGGAATATGGACAATTAAAAGCAAACTGCATTAAATGTAATGAAAATAAACTTGAGCATGAGCTTGACCAGGCAAACAGTGATTTGTGGGTGTGAGGGGTTAAATAAGATGCATTACCTAACCTAATGGTTAAAGTTAGTAAGAGTTATTGTCTATTTGAGATTGTTCAATTTCAAGGTAAATGAGAGTTCTAATGCAGAACCAATATGCATAATTCTTACCATAGTAACGATTGAAACAAGCCCAAACAAACTTGTAGTTGTGTGTGACCTTGTTCACAATCACACCAAGACAGCTCACGCAATGCTGTACCACCTGAAATACAAACATAATAAATAGCAGTGTGAACAAGATGAATTCTTAACATGTGCGTTGTTCATAAAGACCACAACTGAGACTGACCATCATTCCATGTTTGATGATGAGCTTCATCAGGTCTTCTTCGGTGGTGTTGAGGAAAGTCTCACTCGGTTGATCAATAAGCGGAATAACCAGCTCCAGAATCTTGGCCACATTGCAGATAATCATGAAGTCGTTCTGAGTCTGAGAATGAAGACAGATTAAAAAAAAAAGCTTAAGTGAGTAACAACATGATGATACATTTTTCATAAGTGAGAATATGAACAAAATTTGAGTTGGATTTACATTGCACTTAGTGGTCAGGTAGGGCTGCATAGTCATGGCATGTTTGACCAATAACTGTGCTTTGATTTTGCTGAACAGGTAGAGAGTGGTGATGCATGCAACGAGACGACCTGAGCTGACCCCTTTGTCCTCACAGTCTGAAAAAGAGATGCAGAACGTTATAAATAAAAAAATGCAATCTGAATTCAGGGACCAAAAATAATGTTACATTTGTTTTCACTACCTGCAAGGGAATCTTCAAATGTCACAATGTGTTCCATGAGATTGTCCACCAGCTGAACACAGGCCTTTCTGGCAGGTTTGTGCGAAGCATTTTCTTCCGATTTCAGCAGCTGAACAAAGAGAATTCAAATAAATCACAAAGCAGCAATGACAATGACACACACACACTGCTACTGTGATGGTTAAAGTTAAAGCACTCACGTTTTGGAGAAGTTGTTCAAACCAGTCATAGCCTGTGTCTTTGCATGCCAACACCTGCGATGAAATCAAAGACAAAATATAAATCTGATTCGGAACATTTCAAAACACAAAAATGCTTCTTCTCTGAAGGATTGGAATATATTGTCTTGACAAATGCTGTATGGTGCCCACCACATCTGTGATGTTCAGGATCTTTCTGGTCATGGCCTCTTTGTCATGGCCGGGTGTCGGAGTGAACCAGAGTTTCTGAAAAGTCTCGTTCACCAATTTCTGCAGAGTGAGATTGAGATATTAGAGGGTTTTTAGAGTAGATAAAAAAATGCCTGACTATCAAGATGAAGACAAACCTTGATCCCCTCCTCATCGTTGACTCTTCGTATCATCTTGACACACATCTCTGTGATCTTGTGAAAGTCCGGGAGCTCCAGGCAAATATCCCTCAGGATCTTGATCACCCTCTTCCTTACACTGATACCCGTGTCCTGTGTGGGGACAAAATGGGTATATTGATATCTAAGTACAAGCCTCTATAAAGTACTGGTGTTGGTTTTTGTGATGTTTGTACTGAGTTAATCTAAATGCTATAATGAATATCTGAGGATATTGAAATACAAAACATGAATAAATAGATGATAATGAGCTAATAGTAAGTAGTGAGTAATAGTGAAATTACCAGTATCCTTTCAATGAGCATGTCATAGTACTGCTCAATGAGCTCAGGTCGACTCAGCACGAAACGCCCCAGAAGCTCCACAGCTGCCTCTCGCACGCTGGTGGAATTATCCATGAGGCGACAATGAACCCCACGCTGCATATCTGACTGAAAATCAGAATAAAAGAGCAACCATTTGAAAAGAGATATACCAGTCAACTGCAAGGTTGAGATTTAAACAAGCCAGTCAATCCAGGAGATGCAGTGTGGTGAAAGAGCAAGTATGAGGTGACTTACACGTGCCAGAATACTCGGATCCACAGCCACAACTTCAGACAGACACTTCATGGCTTTAGTTCTGACTGCAATAGCACTCTCACCCAGGACTCTCAGAATCTTTACATGACACACAAGGAAAAGAGTGAGTGACGAACAACATAACACTATCTGTCACTCATCTTAATGTTAATTTGTCTGTCTCACCTGTGATAAATAAATATCAAAGCTCTGGGCAAACGGCCTCATGGAGGCCAGATATCTGACAATCAGACAGGAGTCCTCATAGTCCAATGCATTCATTCTATTAGGAAAGTCAAAAGGACAGTTTGTTAACAAGTCAAAACGCATTGCAAATCAATCCCGTTATTTATAGTAAAGTAGCAGTATCTACCTCTGAGAACTGGAATGTGGTGGTGAGGTCTTCATGACCTTCCGAAGGAATTTCTTGCGTGTGTCTGCTTTCTGAAGGATTTCCTCAGTGTCTGCATCCTTGGAATAAATGTGTCCTTTCCAGTTTTCGTTGTCATCATTTTGAAACTTCATTGCTTTCTCTGCCTCACTTGTTGCATCCCTGAACCACTGGGCAATGTAAAATTTCCTGGCAAACTAGACAAAGCAAATGAACAAATGTGATCAAAAATGCTGATAACATAATAAAAACAAAAACCACACAAAATCCACATCTCTGTATGGAAATTCTACCATTGGCCATAATGATTTGATTTAACACTCACCAGTAGAGATGGATCTGTGTCAATCTTCTCTTCAAGATAATCCAGTAGGTCCCTCTGAAGTGTCTGGATCTCATCGCTGCCTGGAGACTGGGTATATCAACAAAAAAGGGGCCAGTTCAACAGCAGTTCAACAGTACTTTTACGTTAAGATGAAGTATATTGAAGCTATAATGATTCCGCGCCCATCTTGCCCACCTCTCGGAGGATGCGATCTATCGCCTTTTGGTCCATGTTGCTGGTGACAGCATCTTTTCGCAGACGGGAGGCTACAGTACCGAGGTAGTCGAGAGATGCCACCCTGAGAGCCATTTCTGTCTGCTTGTTACTGAACTGATGCACCTGAGGAACATTAGGTGGAGGAGAAGGGTCTCAACACAAAACAAAAGACACCAGTGGTTGCTCCTGCTCGACGTGATGTAAGTGTCTCACCAGCAGACGACCCAGTAAACTGAGCAGCAGTTCAGTTGCAGGCCACTCAGGCCTGTTGATTGTGGACAGGAGGTCGTGAACAAAGTTCTCAAACAGAGGCCTGTAGTCCTCCTCTCCCTGCTTACTACCACACCTGACACACAAAATAAAAACATTTCTCTTTAAACGTAAAGTTAAGAATTCTTTTTCACAGCACAAGCTGGTTGACAGTGTAAAGTAGCACATTGTGTGGTAGCAGATTGAATTACTCACTTCTTAAGAAACACCGATAAAAAGTTCTGAGCCGTCCTCATGGCAGTTTCATAAGAGTTTGTAATAAAGGCTTCTTTATCCACCTAGCACACAATATGAGAATTAGGTAATGGTTCAAAGCATGTTTCATGATTTAGATATAAATCAAATCCGTTATCACAACCTTCTTGTTGGTTTCATCCTCTGCTTCTCTCTCAGAGGGAAGGCGCACCACACACTGGATGAGTTGAAGAACCAGAGCTGTGACCATCTGGATGTAGACGGACTCTCCATCCGAATCACCACTGTTTAGCCTGAGGAAGGAAGGAAACACTCGATGTAATAAAATGATAAAATAAACTTCCCTGAACACTGATAAAAGTGCTTTCCAATCACAACGAGCAGGAAAAATAAGAATAGTACAATGAAACAAGAAAATAGAAAAGTATAATTGTAACATTAAATAAATTAGAAATTGGGGCATCGCTGGTCTGTTTTTTTATCAGTAAAGTAATTTTACTGCACAGGTACTCTCTCTAGATGTTCTTACCTGAAGTTTCTGAGGCTGCGTTTGTTGGTGGGCAGTCTGGCCAGGGAAGTGAAAATCTCTTCCAGAATGAGCTGCCTGTGCTTCTCGTAACGAGAGAAAATCTGAGGGAGAGTAGAATTCAAAGTTTCACATAGAAAGATAACAAAGGGGTGGCAAGTTTGAATACACAATAAAACAGAATGTGAAAACAATACAATAATATCAATAAAGACAAGACTTACAGCCGTCACTAGCGAGATGGCACACAACTGCAGCTCACTGACGTTTTCCACAAAAAATGGTGTAATACCCAGATAAGACACCTGAACATTGAGGACAGAATCAGAACTATTAAGAGTCCCAGAGGTAAAGGTTTTCCAAAATCATAAACCTGATTGACTTCTAGTCTCACCTGGAGAATTGTAGTATCAGTGAGCAGCTGAATTTCCAGCAGCTCTGAGATGCTGCTGATGATGTCACAAACTTTGCTGTAGAGCACAACCACAACCTTCTGCTTATGGCTGGAACCCTTGCCTCTTTTGGACTTTGAGGTGTGTCCAGCACCTTGAACAAAGAAGGTAAAACCAGATCAAATCAATTGAGAATATGTGATGGGGTGGAGGAGGTGAAGCGAGGGGAAGGAGGAAATGGTTCTGACCTCCGTGGGGATCCACTCTGTAGGCCGGGTCGTACTGAGGGTACAGAGAGTTTTGCAGATGGAATTTTGTGTACTGCAGCAGCCTCTCGATCACGTCCTCAATGTACACAGCCTTGGGCATGTGCGGAGATGTCATGATGTTGAGTGCAGTTAGACAGGCATCTGCAGACTTGGTCACCCGCTCCATGATGAGGTCACGCCACAAACGCTCCTCGTCCATGGAATCATTATCCTAGGAATTTAAAAACATAATAAGTTAGAGAGAACGCATGTCATTATCATTCCACAGCTCCAATAAAAAAATTTTTGACAACGTACATGGTTCAGCATTGTGGAGAGTTTGACACTGTCCTGAATGTTCTTCTCCAAGATGCTCAGAATCTTCACCAGTTTACTCGATGAAAGCTGCGAGTAACACAGACAACAATGATTATTACTCAAGCTGTGAGATGTACACCATTTGACAAACAATCCTCTCCTACCTTGTTGAAGATGCCCATCGCTTTAATCTTAGAAGAATCATTGCTGAGCTCAGCCAGCTGCTGCTTTCCAAGCAAGAGCTCCTGAGGTATCTCATCGTCGTCTGTGTGAGGGAACAAAGTTATAGTGTTGCCACTTGCAGAAATCTTGACCTCTGTGCAGACTGTTTAGTGTTTGAGTTTTACCTGCATCAGCGAGGTCCACATCATCAAGACTCTCCAAGATGCTATCCACGCTGGCTGTGAATCTCTTGAATGTGGAGGAGTCCAACTTTTCTGTTGAAAGAAATTGTAAATTACATCATGAGCACATTGCATGTAAATTCAAATAAAAGCTGGGAGTCAAAGGGGTAGAACAGTACCCTCTAGTGTCATCTTGGGATCATACATCTTCTTGTTCTTCAGTTTCTCCTTTTTCTTCAACTTTTTGGAAACTGAAAAAGAAAAAGGAACCAACAAAATTATTGGCTACAGTAACAGATCTTCAAGTACGCCATATTTACCACAATCAGAAATTAGAGGCATGCTATTTACATTTGACGTCTACAATAATCTTTTGCCTTCAGAGACGATCCACACTGCATGTGCGAAAAGAACTCACCATCACTCAGGCTAGGCGGTGGCGAGTCTTCATCCGAATCAACAGGGTTCCAATCCTGATGCCGGCCTCCAGACCCCCGACGATTAGGAACACCTCCACTCCGCCTGTGCTCTCCAGAACCTTTCTTCTCCTCGTGTCTCCAGGTCTTGTCTTGATCTTTCTTGGATCGTTTCTTTGCAACTGAGGCAATAAGAGAATCGGATGACTTGTGTAAGATTTCGGTCATTTTTGTCACTTCTAAAAAATATTATAAAACAATTACATACTGAGATTTTCATGAATTTATAATCGCCTAAATGCTTTCTTTTTTCCATAACCCTTAAATGAGCTCAGTAATAAATATTTACATGAGGAGCGGGTCCTCTCTACGGGGACTGCCATGTTTTTACAGAAGCCCAAAGTGGACGCACTAAACATCTTTTGAGTTCTAATGACAACTGAAGTCTACCATAGTTTCTCCTGCCTGAGGGTGAGGTGATGGATACAACATGCAACTTCACCTCTCATGTCACCAAATGTTGTACACTGCACCTTTAAGAAGAGTTCTAACTTAAGCACCAATTATGACTTCCTTTAAAATATGAAAAATACATGTTGGTGCATATATAACTGCATGTTAAACAGTGTGAATTCTACATATTAACGAGCAGAATTTAAAAAAGGAATCAAATTTAGATTGAGTTCTCACACTTATTGTCAGAGTCATCATCATCATCAGCATCTTCTTTTCCATTACCATCCTCATCTGAGTCCAGTTCGGCGTATTTGGGTTTTTTACTAATCATGCTGTGCCTGCGCTTGTTTGTCTCTGTAAGCACACAAAATGGACCGTTAAAGAGAAGACACAATCATGAGTCCATTGAGTGTGATGAAATTGAATCCTGAAACAGTGGTGAAGAATAGCCTACCTGATTTATCGAGGGAGGTCCTGGATGTGGAGCCGTGTACATTCTTTCTCTCCTTGATGATGCGTTTCACCTCATCCACACTGAGTTTCTGGAGCACGACAACAGGCTTTGCTTGCTTGTTCAAGTTCTCTGCCAGGGACATTCTCTCCAGTTTGATCATGGGTTCGCTCCAGCCTTCGATCAATTTGTTGGGAACTTGTAAGTCTTTCTCTTTTCCGTCCCGCTTCAATTTTGGAATCACAAAGTTCTTAAAGCTCCCCGTCTGACCCCCGAGCAGGTACGAGGGGAACTCGCTGGCTTTCGTCTCAGATGACGACTGCTTGTTTCCAGTTTTGAGGCTGCCATCCCCACTTTTTTTCTCCTTTTTACTTTGAGGGATCTGAGTTGTGGAGGTGTCTGTCCGCTGACGGCCGTTTAATTCAGTGGATTTTCTGCTCCCGTCTTGCTTCACTCTCGGGCTGTCGGATTTAGAGTGACGATCGGGAGAGTGTCTGTTGCAGTTTTCCCGAGACTGGGCCTTGTGTTTTCTTTCCCTGTCCCTCTCTTTCTCTCCGTCCTTATCTCTATCCCGGTATTTATCTCCATCCCTTTCTCTATCTCTCTCTTTATTTTTGTCTCTCTCTTTATCTCTATTTTTATCTCTCTCTTTATTTTTGTCTCTACTTTTATCTCGCTCTTTGTCTCTGTTCTTCTCTCTATCTCTGTCCTTATCTTGTTCTTTCTCTCTTTCTCTCTGTTTATTTCTATTTTTGTCTCTGTCCTTATCCTTTTCTCTCTCTCTTGTTTTATCTTCTCCATGTCTAGAGTTATGCTCCGTCCTGCTAATGGTTTTTGGAGTCTCCGTTTCACTGATTTGGGATTTGTGACTATTGAGGTTCTTTTCCTCTTTGATGCGTGAGTCTGAATGCCTGTCATGTTTTGGCCATGATGTGTCTGTCCGTCTTTCATTTAAGCTCTCGTTACTATTGTCCATCTTGCCATCGTGTTTGTGTTTGGATTCCCTCTGGCTTTCTTCCTTCCGTTTAGTGGTTTCCATTTGCACGTCTGGCCGAGGCTTTCTGGGACTCTCGCCATGCTGCTTGTTGAGCACGGGTTTGTTTTCAACAACTTTATCTACCTTTCCCTCAGCCTTTGACTTAAGGTGCGTCAGGTGTTCATCACACACCTTCTGTGATTCCAAAACTACGACGGGTTGTCCGATCATTCTGCCGGCATGCTGCAGGTCAATACTGACCATTAAAGCCGGCCGACTGGCACAGTTAGTTGCTGGATTTGTTTTTGTGGGTGTCACTTTGAAGCCAGTGTTGCTTCCTTGTACAGCAGACCCGTCACCTGCCTCAGCTCCGGATTCCTGAGGATAAGAGTCTTGCTTCCGTTTTTTCAGAGGCTTGTCTGCAAGTAAGAAAACCATGGCTTAACATAAAGAAAACATACATTGGGCATTATAAAAGAAAATGGGCACAGGAAAGACTGAGGGATGTACCTTTATCCTGAACTTCTTTAGACCATCGCTCTCTCTCAATGGCTGTCTCGCTTTCTATTCTCTCAATTTCTGCAACCGTGTCCATCTCCGCGTCATCATACACAGCCCCACTGGCAACTCCAGAATCATTTGTATTTAACTGCACGGGAGCCTGCTGACAGCTCACCTGCTCCTCTGTACCAAGCCTGTGTGAGAGCTCCTGAGCATCTGTTGACAATTGATTATTAATCTTCAAGTGATAGTCTGGGTCTAATGGTGCCCGAGGAATAAATTCTTCACATGGATCGATGTCTGGAACCTTCACCCGGGACAGCTTTAACGTCAGCCTGGCAGAGTCTTTTGGGGGGGACCCAACGATGTCATATAAGGCATTTTTATCCATCTGCTCAGTTTCCTCTTCACTCCTTTCCCTCTGCTTCTTTTTGCGGCTGGCAGAGGTGTGGAGCAGGTTGGGTGGAGATGACTGTCTGATCAGATGAGGCCTGGATCCTGCTGAAACACAAATACATTTGATGAGGGGTGTGCTGGGCAAATAATGAAGTCTATGACAGTGTACTGATTCAATTAAAACCTATAGACAAGTCAGCTTACTTTTTGCCATGTCCTCACTCCCAGCAGGGGAACACACAGACTGTGGGGATTTAACTTGATATGCAGCAGCCCTCACGGAGGGGTCGTGGTCCTGTTGGCATGGGAGAATTTCGTCATTTACATTGAATTATTCATGTTGTCCACTTTGGGATATTGTTAATCTCTACATTACCTCATTTCTCAGTCTGTGAGTCGTGTTCATATATTCTTCATCGGAGCCTAGTCTGGAATTGTCATTAGATAGGTTACCAGAGAGCTGTCCAGCAATCTTGTTGTCATGGCTGTTTCTTATGCCAGCGACTGAAAGAGAGCAAATGGAAAACATGAGATGAGCTCAACAATTCAATCCATTAAGGCCGTGTCTATAAATATTAGAAAATAAATTGAAACTGAAATTAATTTTAGGGATATCTAGTTGTAAAATTGACTATAGGAGAACCTATGAATGTCTTAGAGATCATTAACGTTCAAAAGTTCTTAAGTTTGTCAATTCTGCGCTACAATGAAAAATTAGTAATGGAACAGGGCGACCTCCTTAGAGACGACCTGCTTCTGAAGTAAGTATAAAGGGCTTATTCTAGAGCAATGAAAACAAAAATTCCTACATTCAGATGAACATACATTTCTGGTTATATCTATATATATTTTTTCTTTTACTTAATCTGAATCGTATACACTGTTCCAATGGAGTATACCAGAAAAACTAAAAGTATTAATGTTTTTTACTTTACTTGGAAATACATTTTAGGGAATTTATATGGCTAAAAGATAGTGTAGAACCAATAATCTCTGAGGGAACAGTGATTGATGATTTCACTAATGATTCAACTTTAAACTCACCTTGAGTCTGTTGATGTTGTGAATAACTGGGTGGGTTGTACTGCATGTAGTCTGCAGGACTCTGAGGAGTGTAAGGGCTGGGTATGGGGCTGTTCTGCTGGGGTATGAATCTGGTCGCTGACCCCGACTGTGGTGATGTAAAACATCTGCAAAAGAAAGAAAATGAAGTATAGGTAAAAATGCTTCTGTATTTTCATCATCAGAGAGTATCATTTCATCAACTTACCCAGAAGGGCTTTCAGGGACCGAGGTCGGCTGATAATTCGATCCTGGACTCCTGTGTATTTGATTCTGGGAAATCTTGTACTGTTGCATCATTGGCTGCTGCATTACACCTAATATATAGAAATACAAAAATACATCTATAATCAAGGCTGCACACACAAGGAGTCATATATATACACAAATACAGAGTACTGAGTTAAAATAACATCAGTTAACAAAATATTTGGGTGACTGGTGTAAATGTGAGAGTGTGGTAGTAGCACTGGTCCTGTGATTACAAATCAAACAATAATTGATGAACTGCTGGCTTAAGTTTGTGCCTGCAGAAATATGATTTGGAGTGTATATGTGATGAAGGAAAGGGTTAGAGCAGCAGGACAGTGGTGAATGTTTACTGGGGTGCAAGGTTATGCAAAGTGTCTGGTGACAAGTCGAGAACTGAGCCCATGTCTGGAAATGCCTTTCATAGAGCTAGAGAGTTCTTACTAATGAATAGTAAATGCACTAATGGTGCAAACAACACTAATTTATCATGCTTCGGTGTTAAGAAGGCATTAATGGTTGGCACGGTGTGTGTTCCTCAGCACAAATAATTTATTTTTCAGATGTCCCTCCTGTAGTCACCTGCAGCTCTGATCCTCTACTATTCAGATTTAGCAAGAAAGCAACATCTGTGTGTCTGTCCGATTCCTGCCACCATCAGTCAACAACAATTTTTTTTAGGTAAGCTGACCTATTAACCTAATGTGACCCAACAACCAGAAGCGGCAAAACAATAGTCTGTTGAAAGAGGAGCAAATATTTGTCAGCTAGCTAGCAATGCAGTGAGCAATACTGGGGCTGGAATGCCTTTGGTTTTGTTCTTACAAAGCTCAAAACAACGCTACACAAACCAGGTAATTATAAAGACAATACACTATGAGACAGAGCATGCATTCAAATCAACTGAAGGTTCAATCCTCCTCCACGCCCCACTCCAAAGCTTGCACTGTGTTGACCTACTTTTTTCCCCAAATATTTTGGGGTTCCTGGACAGCAAGGCTTGTAGAAGTACTGGCATGTCACCTTCAGGTTCATCATTACCCAAGTTGTCCTTCAGCTCTCTGGAAAACCGAAAAATGACAGTTAGAGTAGAAGTCATGTGTTTCTTGAAATGACAACAGTCATGATCAGAACTGAACTATTACTTTCTGACACGCGCTCTCAGTCCGCTGGTGGGAGAGTGTTCATGTGAACGAGCAAGCTCGTGTCTGAGTGTGTGTGTGTGTGTGTGTGTGTGTGTGTGTGTATGTGTGTATCGGGACTCCACTGTGAGACAGAGGATCATGTAGATACAGAAATGACATGATGACGTGTAAATAAGATATAACATATGTTTTTTTAGTTCATTGAATAAAAGCACAAGGTATAGACCTGTTCTATATAGGAGAGGTAAGATTAAATGACGTCTGTTGTGCTCTGGCATTATATAGAAAAACAATTTATTTAATTAACTTGATCTTCCGGGGGGTGGGTGGTGCTGTTGGCGGGAGGCACTTATACTGCTATGACATCGAAACACTGATACTGCCATAACATCGATATTTCTTTTTCCTCTCTTAAATTTTCCACTTACATGTGTTCGGTGGAGACCTGGTTAAGGCTGTGTGCCAGCTGAGTCACCAGATTTTCGTCCCGACACACCAGGAGGCTGCCGACCTCTTCGGAGATCCTTCCATTGTAGAGCAAGCTTTTAGCAGTGGTGGCAGGGAGAGGAGAGGGCAAGGGCAGCTGGTTCAACACTATCAGGGTGATTGAAGGACACATGAGGGAAAATGAGGGCAGGATAGTGGAAAGATAATGACAGCATTTTTAGATGAGGTTTGTTTGTATTGTTGTATGGTGTTTTCATAATCACCTTAATGTATTTTTATTCCTATTACCCTATGAAATCATTCATGTAAACTTACATCAGGAGCGGGTCCTCTCAATAGGGACTGCCATGTTTTTACAGTAGCCCAGAGAGGACATACTAAACACAATTGAGTTTCAATGACAACTGAGGGCAACCATTGGTTCTCTTGCATGCTCTGAAGGGTGAGGTGATGGACACAACATACAACTTCACCACTAGATGTCACCAAATCTTACACACTGCACCTTTAAAAGAAATAAAGGCATCTCAGAATTCATCTGGTGAGATTGTTTTTTGATGTTTGTGAGTTTCTAAACAGAATTATATATTTAATATATTTTCATATATTTCATAACCTACTGCGACCTTTTAAGCACGTTCTACAGTAGATAATATGTGATATGTATAAATTATATTTTGACAGTTATTCTGTATTTTCATTCTGTCCGACACCTACAATTATCTATATTCTGAAATACAAACTTCTTAACCTTTGGCAGCCCTGACATAAACAATAGAACGAAACAATAATATTTCCAGTCACACAGCTACAGTTAAGCTGGGTAAGACTCAGTGGTCTTGCCATATCTGGGTTTTCTATGTTGGTGTATATGGCTATGGTGAACTTTGCCAGGTTACCGTGTTGTACTTACAGTCTGTCAGGCTAGCAATTCCAGCAAGAGTAGTGATGGGGACATGAGGCATATCACCATTCATGCTGAAGATGAGGTCAAGAGGTCGTGTCAATGCACAGGCTGCTCGGTATCACCAATCTCTTCCTGTTCCTCACATCTCCGATATGCTGCAGAGAGGCATAAAAGTAGAAGCCACAGTCAACAAGGCTGGATGTCATCACATTACGACCTGTAGCTAATAAGAAGATTAGAATTTTAAAAAATGGACAAACATTTTTGCTAGAGCTGGGTGATAAGGCCAAAATTAATCATTGATCGTGATAATTGGTCAATTTCTTTGTAACTTCTACCGTCTGTATATGACATAGATTAGAATTAGGATTAGGATGAGAATGTCATTTCACTAGCCCTAATGAAAACATATTTAGCACTCAAGTGGCATTAAAAACATGGTTAGAGTCTGAAATGCACTAGGTAAACAAAATACAAAAATTGAACCCAGAGTAGTGCAGAAATGGACTGAGACGTGAAAAATGCGATACAAAATGTAAAGTCCTTTCCAGAAAAATAAAGCACAGGTAATTCAATCACTGTGTTAAAAATGCACGTTTAAAGTCAACTGACAGGGGCTGCTATTTGTCTTCGTCACCTTTGAAACATATCTCATTTTCCTTCTCTTGACTGTCCGTTATGTATTTCTACTCTGAATAGCATGTAGTCTTGGCTAGGTCACATTCCAAATAGACTTTCTAAACCCAAAGGAACAAGAAAAATAAAGATTAGAATATGGCAATTATCCGTATAAGTGTTCTATTACAACTGCCATTGTTCAAGCTCAATTGTATAAATGTGGGATATCGTATTTCTCCACATACATGTAAAGAGATGTGCAAAAGTTATTTCAACAAATTTGTGTTGGAGTTTGAAAAATCAAGTCAGAACACTTTGCACTTTTACTGTAAATGTATCCGTCCCAAATATTGGTGATCAATATGCTGTTTATCAAACTCACATTGCTACTGATCAAACATACAGTATATGTACAGTATTTTTGACAGGAGGCTTAGAGTGCATGACCTTTGTGGAGGGGATTTAAACCTCTTTCAGCACGAGCTCTGCATTCATTCTGCACTGGGATATAAAAACACTAATTGGCAAACCTTGGCATGATATGAGGCAGCTTCTGAGACCACATAGGACGGCCCTGTTGTTCAAACCATTGTGTTCCCTAGGCCCATTATTACAAACACCTTCGATTGTAGACAACAGTGTGAGCACTTTTAACCAAGTTATTACATCCTGGCTGGGCTGGAACATGTAATAGCCACAGAGGCTTTAAATTAGCAACGCTAGCTTGTCACAGATGTTTCCTGTAAATAGAATCCAGGTGGAAGTAATCAGTGGTAAAAAGTTGAAATAATTATGAATGTCTGTCTCTTATCTTTGATATTAGCTTGGCTGGGGTTTAAGGCGCATGCTAGCTGCCGTGCTGGAGTAAAAATAGAAACAAAAGCTATTTCATACAATCGTGGAAAAGTATTTAAGTGCCTGTATTTCGTCTTTTGTCTCGGTGTCAATAAAGGTTTGCTAGGCTGTTCGTAGCTACATTAGCCCTTCCTGTCACCAGAGGTTATTGTGTTGTTACACGGTTATCACTGTTAGTTTACTGCTAAAGACACTTACTTTGAGGAGGACGAGGTGGAAAACGACGTATTGTGGAAGTGACTACAATGAACTCGGGTTGTTAGCCGGCTAGCAACAACAACTGGAGATGCGGCTAACGTAAGCTAGCTGGCTAAAGGTATATGTGTAAGTTGGCCGAGCTAGCATCACCAACCGGGAAAGCGTCCAGCCTCGTTTAGCCGAGAGCTGCCGACGCTTTTATGCTTTTTACGTGTCGGATATTCACCTCCCACTCGCTACGGCCTTCCACGACGCATCCCCGGCTCACAAAGTGGACCTCGGGCTTGCCTAAGGAAGCGTAACCCCGACCCGACGCCAGGGAGGCAGGGTACAAAGCAAAGACCCCATCACAGATCAGAATGACTGCCCCCCTCTCTTTTCTCCTTGTCTGATCCCGGTTACGGGTCCCAGCGGCCGCCTTGATGTGGCCGGGGCTCGCGGAAACAACCGGGACCGTGGTGCTTATCGGAGGTTGGTAGTGTTGCTAAAATGTGGCTTATTTACCTTTTAGGATGTGATGAGAAAGAGGAATGGTTGTGCTGGAAGAGGAGAAGGAGGAGAAGGAGGAGGGGGAGGAGCGGGAGTAGGATGGCAGCTGGAGCTGGAGAAGAGCCTCTAGCTCCCTCTCCGTCCCACCGTCCGAACAGCTCCTCCGACAGGCAGCGGCAGAGCAGTGATCCCTGTCTGCGTGGAGGACCGGAGGCAGGCAGACAGGCAGGAGAACCTCAGGTCTGCCCCACAGTGGCCTCGTCACACCATGGAGGCGGGGACCACGTCAGGTTTTTTTGGAATCAGATAAAAGATGCGGAGGGGGGGCACAAAATACAGTATCTACCCCCCCCCCCCTCATTTCCTCCAACCGGTCGTGAAACACACCTGCCCACATTGACTCTGTTTGAAGTGTGGGACCCTTTAATCCATTATATTGTATAGGTTGGCACGTTAAAGGTCCAGTTTAAATCATTTCCATCTCTATTTGGTAACAGTTGAAAATAAAGTCATTGAACAGATGTGTTACATTGGTGTATAATCCACCAAAATGTATGACTTGTTGTTTTCATTATCCCAGAATTATACTAATATTGAGAACATCCTCTCTGTGGACGCCACCAAGTTTTTACAGTAGCCGAGAATGGACAAACTAAACACCTTTGGTTTTTAATTGTTATATTTAAGCCACCACAGGACAGGAGAAGACAAGACAGGGCAAGACAGGCCAGGCCAGGGCAAAACAAGACAGGACAAGACAGGAGAAGACAGGACAGGACAAGACAGGGCAAAACAGGACAGGACAAGACTAGAGGACAAGACAAGACGGCAGGACAAGACAGGACAAAATAGGATAGGACAAGACAGGGCAGGACAGGACAGGACAGGACAAGACAAGACAAAACAAGACAAGACAGGACAAGACAGGACAAGACAGGGCAGGACAGGACAAGATGGGGCAGGACAGGACAGGACAGGACAGGACAAGACAAGACAAAACAAGACAAGACAGGACAAGACAGGACAAGACAGGGCAGGGCAAGACAAGACAAGACAAACTTCTCCTGGTGACTCATTTAAAACTGGCTCAGTGTTATTAGCAGAGCTCTGTCTCCCTCTTGTGGAAATAAATGGAATGTTTTATACTGAATATCAAAAAGACCTGAGAGTGTGTGGCCTCTTAAGTTCATGTTCCTTTTAGACCACAATTCTTTTTATTATCTGACAGTAGTCCAGTGTACACCAGAGAATATGATTCTGTAGGAAAATTCGGTTTATTTACATATGATTGGAGCTTCTGAAAGGGGTAATGTAAAGGCAGAGTGGGAGGCTGGTAATCACAGGTGACATTTAAGTCCTTAAAGGTGCAGTGTGTAAGATTTGGTGACGCCGATTGGTGAGGTTGCATGTTGTATCCATCACCTCACCCTCACCCATCTGAACATGCAGGAGAACCTATGGTTGCCCTCAGTTGTCATTAAAGCTCAAATATGTTTAGTATGTCCATGGAATACTGTAAAAACATGGCGGCCCCCATAGAGAGGACCCGCTCCTCATGAAAATATACATTAATGGTGTCATAGGGTAATAGGAATAAAAACACATTGAGGTGGAAGTTTTCTTTTCACTTCATGGATATACATGTGTGTCTAAAACTTCTCATAACCTTTTAATTTGCTGTGTTGCATTTAGAATTTATTTGGTACTAACTCTGGTTCAACCAATATATGTTGTATGTTTTTGTTTCATTTAAAGGTGCAGTGTGTAAGATTTCGTTAATTTTTGTCACTTCTATTGATAGGAAACAACAACAACATTTGATTAGATGTTTATGTTGTAGGTTTGTTGTTCAACCTTTTGGGCCTTTTGTGGATGTGTCTCTTAAACATGAATACCCCCACCCCCCTCCACACACACACACACCACCCAGCAGCTGATGCTGTCAGGAGCCGTTGTGTTTCAGGACCTCTGGGTTTCACGGTGATTACTCTGCTTCAATGGGTTTAACCATGAGCCTCTAACCCGTGACGGTCATGAGGGTTTGGTGCGGCCCTCCGCTCTGTGCTGCACCGAGGAGGAGGCAGTGTGTTTGAAGAGAGCAACACGACGGGCTCTGTGGAGGCAAAGGAGTTTCATCCCAATCAGAGGAAGTGTTGTCTGCAATCTAATTATCCAATTTTGGTAAGACTGTGCTCCCTCTCTCCCCCTCTCTCTCTTTCTCTCTATTTCAGTGGTTATTAGGGGGATTTTACAATATTCTATTTAATTACAACTTTATTGTCTGTTGAGCTCTCAATTGCCTGTTGATATTGAACACAGATCTGCAGCAACTACTTCTGCAACAGATGGTGCATTCAGGGTCAGGATGATTAGAAACATAAACATATCGATAGATTGATCTTATTTTTATCTTATGGTTTTTCCTTTCTCCTTCACAAACCGCTAATTTCTCATATTAGTACATTTTAATGTTTTTGAAAAATTCTCAAATTTCAAAAAGCTTAATTCAACCATAAAAAGTGTGTATACTATAAATATGAATTTGATGTTCATAGTATGTGAAATCTCCATTCTCATTATCTCAGAGAAACACATTGGACACAGACAGATTAGGCCATAGAATCATTTGTTGAACATATGTGTTATCCTTTGTTTCCAATAGAAATTGTGGAATCAAATAAAAACAAATAACTGCAACCCAAAATAATATATATCTGTTAAATGTGTTTCTTTTGATTGGAGAAACAGAAAAGTACAAGGAAATATAACACAGTAAAACTACTTCATGAGAAAACTTGTCAACATTACTATGAATCAATTCAAATGTTTCCTTACACAGGATTTGACTGACATCTTCTGCACACGACATGCTATAGAATATACAAAGAGGCTTTTTTAAAACCTCATTAACGTGCTGGAAATCAACGTAGCATGACTCACTGAAAAATAACACAGGTCCTTGATACAGTTGAAGCTGGTTACTGTGTTAGTTTAATGTATTCAGTTGACTTGTAATGTGATTTTCTGCTGATTGCAGCTTGATGCGGTGTAATCACACTGACGGAATGCCTCGAGGAGACTTCAACATCTACTTTACCAGCAGCAGACGAGGATTTGTCCGAGCTGAGGAGTGCGTGATTATCTCATTTGGCAGAAACTCTTTACGTTTTCTTTGTAAAAAAAAAGAAAAGAAAAAGAGAATTGTTAGATCTCTGTGTGCTTCTGGTCATCCAGGGCTGTGGGTATTGCTCTGCTGGTGGTCATCCTGGCTGCTCTGCTCATCCTGGGCTGCTGGTACTTCAAGAAGAGGAGTGGGTATAGAATAATCAGGGTGAGACTATCTCACACACACACACACAAACACACACACACACACACACTAGCCTCGGAAGTTAAAGCTTGAACTGATGATTTAACACAGGGGTGTCAAACTCATTTTCACTGAGGGCCACATCAGCATTATGGTCACTCTCAAGGGGCCGGTTTTAATGGTGGGACTAAATGTGATGACTACATCACATATTTCAAAATAACTAGTCTAAATATTTCATTATTATTTATCAATCTATTATCCATTTAAGTTGTACAAACATTGTGTGTGCATTTTCATGCATGTAAACACTGAATATATTGTTACATAAAAGTGGCACGTGTGTTTCACTAAATATTACGGGCAATGTTTGACACGTGATTTAACGTATCACTCTAAAAATGATTGATTGATGAATGCTTGATGAAAAAAACATCTTTGTTCAGATTGCTACATACTAACACCGATTTCTGCTTTGGTGCCCTCCCTTCTTTCCTCTCCGCTGCAGAGCCCTCGATCGGGGTCACCAGCTTTCACGGGGGGCCAGTACTCGGAGGCAGGACCTTCAGCAGAAAACAAGATGGCTCTCACTGACTTTGGCAGCTGTCACCCTGTGGTGAGGGACTTCGGCGGTCCGTCTTTACATTCTCTGCTTACATTCACGCAAAAAACCCAACCGACCCACGGACATGACTGAGGCACTTGTTCAACACAAAGCCCCAGGGCTCTGCACACAGAGCACAGCACGTGAGGCTGGCAGAATGGAGGCCTGGAGGAGAGATTATTATGTCACCAGACATGGGTTAGGTTTTTGAAAATGTTTCATTCCCAAGGGAGGTATTTGTTCATGTGCACAACAGAGGGAGCAAGGGTGGAGGGTTTTATCACATGAGATGGAGCTGATCACCCCCTCATGTATTTTTACCCCACGGTCAAGTCTAGCCAATGAAAAAAAAAAAGAAGTTTCGATGGCGTCTAGTTCGTAAAAACAAATGTGTTTAATTCCATAGTGTGTATAAATGTAAATGTTGCATTTGATATGATCACAATTATAACGTGCATTTGTCCATGGCCTCTCCAGGTTCCAAATGCTCCCCCTGCCTATGAGAAGATTTCGTCCGGCCCACTGCCGCCTCCATATTCCCCCTGAGTAACACCTCTGAAGAGGAAAGGAACAAAATGGAGAATCAACTGTGTTTTCTGATACCTTTATAATCTTATGTCCCTGTCAGTGCACGAGTTCCTTAATAGCTTTCTTCTTCTTTTTAATCTTTCAATTTGTAAAATCATCCACGTGTATGAGCACAATGTACCATAACAATAAAGTTAAATTTCCCACTCAGCCTGTTTGTTTAAGGAAGTAGTTTGAACAAACATGTTGGGAACAGTCGCATTGTTTATTTCCATGCAATTACGTCCACAATAGTTCAATGAAACTGTATCTAGTAAATATTTTTGAAAAATCTATATGGTAAAAATAAATAAATGTGATTTTACTGTATATGGGCACAAACGGGTAGTACAAAGTCCTCTATTAGTTCACTTATGTTTCTAAAAAGTAAACTGTAGCTCTAGAACTGGCTGAAAAATGACAATGTGACCAAACCTGGATACAAAGAGTTGTATTCTTCAACTTGACAGATAACAAGTTGTACCCATTAACAGTATCCCAACTTTTAATGTATGATGTTGTGAGGAATTGCATTAAAAGGTATTACAAAAGTTCGAGTTGATATAAACTGACTCCCCATAGTCTACTAGTTTTATCATGACAGTTGTCATTACTGGCCGTGTGATCAAAAAAAGAGGAAAATCAACGTCTATAACATTCATTTGAGGGCAACATCAAGAGTTGTCACATAAGAAAACAATCACAGTATACATTTCCAGTAAGTTCGAGTATAGATTTAACCTATGAGACTCTAAAACAGAGTAAAAAAAACCTACTGTTTACTAGATGTAAGATATGAGTCAAACTATTGCTGGAAAACAATTCTTTCACCAATCCAGGGGATTGGTACAAGCGATGGATACGACCAATTCACTTTGTGTCCGTCTGTGACGGCTGTAGGGAGGAATCATGTGTGTGTAGTGCTCCACTGGAACCGATGGGGGACACCACCAGTTTGTCCAATGGCTTGGGGCAGGTGGTCAGCTCTGCTGGATTGACCTGGCACTGAGCTGTACCGAGTATAGCACCGTCAGGACTGATCAGTAGCTTGGATACGACACTACTGTGAAGACCTAAGGCTGGGGTCTGCAGAGAATGCTTTCCAGGTGCTTGATTGGTCCGATCAACAGGAGGGCAGACGGTGGTGTTTGTCTTCAGTGATGTGATTGGCTGAGCTGGAGTGGTTAATGCAGTGCTGCTGGATGGAGCCGTGGTCCCAACTGGTGTCGTTTCGATAGTGTTGACGGTGCTGCCGATAGGTGGGACCGTTGCGATGGGCAGCGTCTGCATCCTTGACACGGTGCTTACAATTGGAGGGACAGTGACTGTTGGCAAAATCTGTGTTCGTGTGCCAGCGAACACTGGTGGTACGACCGCAGGCGCCTGTTTTCTGATGGACGCGCCGCCCTGTCCCGCGTGCAGCAACGCCTGTGATAGTACTGTTGAGGGTGCCCCGATCCTCACTGCTGTCGGCTGGGGGCTAACAGCCAGACCCGGGGGGGCCGTGACTGAAACCATCTGCCGGGCAGGATCGGAGGACTGCAAAGTCGTGCCTGCTACCATAGGAGCTGCAGCTGAGGAGATGGTTGTTGGAACAGGTAAAACGTGACTGGACAGAGACACGGCCGATGGGCTGGGTAAAAGTGACAACGACGACAAAGGTGCTGCCAAACCGGGCAAAGAGTGTGCCACAGCGGGAAAGATGGTGGATGAACATTCGGCATGCGGACCTGCGGGCAATCTCATCGGAGTAAGTGCTGAGTGAAAAGCGGGGGCGAGAAGTGCTGGTACACTACCTAACCTGGGTTGGGGAGAGACCAAAGTGGGTGTTCGTACAGGAGATGGTAACCCGGGCAACCCAGATGTATTTGTTTTGATGGGTAACAGCGTTGAGCCTTGGCCTGGGGTTCCCATTAGCTGGACAGCTTTGACATTGGTTGGAAGCAGTGAGGGACCAACAGCAGATGAGCATGCTACAGAAGAAGAACTCGTAGCTGGTACAGCAGGAAGCCTTGCCGAGGTCTGGGGTAAAACTGAAGCTTGAGGGGGGGTGACGGTGCCATGGCTCGCCCCCTGGGGAGGTAAAGAGGTTCCAGTGCTGGCAGTAGGCACTTGTTGTGGAGCAGGACTAGAGATGATTAGGACATGACTGCCTGGACCCAAACCCTGGGGAGGGACTACAAAGCGTGCATTGTTTAGAATGATCTGGGTGCCCGCCGCAAGGGGCGTGGAGGTGTTGATGACCACTCTCTGCTGGATCGTGGCTGAGGTGGAGAATGGCGTACTAATGGCAGTTTGGGTATTATTGAGAACAAGTTGGGCGGAAGATGAGAGGGAACTTTCCTCTCTTGCGCCACTTTGGATGCAAGATTGCTGACGGACAAGATTGGGTGTGGAGGTTTGGGCAAGGCTGCTCTGCACAGTGGTGGTTACATGAACAGGAGTGCCGCAAGATGACTTGCTTTGATGCATACAGGGATGCCTCTTGTTGACGTTTCCTTCGGGCAGAGTGACGGGAGCAGACGTGGACGTACCTGAGGGGGAGATCGTAGAGAAGGAAGCGGTGTCCTGGAGCGGAGCGCTGGTGGTCAGAAAGGGATGAGAAGCAAGTTGTGCAGAAGAGGAGGTGATGATGTGTGGAGTTGTGATGGGGACCAGTCCAGGGGCGGTGGCAGCTGCTGCACAGTGAGTATCTGAGATAGACGCTGATGTGCTTTCGGAAGGAGAGCGCGACAGGGCACCAATGGTTTGTCCGATGGTTGTCGTCTTCCCTGACAATTGGATTTGAACCCCTGGGGAAACACAAGAACATTCTTTACATTTTAGAGCTTTATGGTGATATAGAGGTTGTATTTTGGTTGTGAGTACACCAACTTGGATGATTTTTGATTGACTTTTTGTCCCACTGACAGAATTATGTTAGTAATGATGATTAAATGTGCAGCTTGTTTGCAAATATTCAAAAACATTTTTAATACACCTTTCACCCGCGAACCGTATGTTTGACACCCCTGACCGAAAGGGTCTTGTTATCACCAAATGCACTTCCAAGTAGACTTTTTAAATGGTAAATGGTCAGTATTTATATAGCGCTTTATCAAGCCTTGAAGACCTCTCAAAGAGCTTTACAGAGCAGTTTACATTCACCCAGTCACACAAGTAGATGGGACAATGTTGGGTACAGTGTCTTGCCCAAGGACACCTCAGCATACGGAATGCAATCGAACCCCCAACCCTCTGGTCAGAGAACAGGTCCTTTATCCCCCTGAGCCACAGCTTTTTACCGACAGGCTACAACTGCACTGCAATTAAATCGAATCCTTTATAATGACTGATGTTCACTTCCTTCTATATACTGTTAGCCTTCTATACCTTTAAGTTTACATGCACAAATTCAGAGTGCATAAGACATGAGACACTTCAGACAAACCAACCTGAGGACAGACTGATGTTCTGGACTTTGGACAAAGCTTCACTGCTGAATAACTGGCCCAGGCTTGATCCCACCTTTAGAGTCTGACTGGGCAATGAATTGGTCAGCAGCTGTCCACCGGCGGCTGGTTCTATCGCCTGCTTTGGAATGCTTCCCATGAGTGTGGCGGGAGATGTGGACGAGGGCTGGCTGATAAACATGACTCTGGAACCAGGAAGTGTCTTTGTGGACGAGGTTGTAGCTGTGGATATGGCTACAGTTGACGAGGGGGATGAAGAGGGAGTGACGAGGATGAATTTGGTAACCTGGGATCTCTCATCTGTAATTGTCCGTGTCATACCAGTCATGCTGATCTCTGCTTGTGTGAGAGTTTGGGGAAGACCAGAGCTGCTCGGTGACATGACAACAGCGGGTTTCTCTGCAAATGAAGTTTGAAAATGTGAAGCAGCAGCTGTCGGCGCAAACTGGCCAACCTTCTTTGCAACTGTAGAAGACGCCGTGGTCTTCGAAGCTTGACTGAATGCGACAGTGGTGACACCTGCCTGGCTTCCTGGGACTGTAAGGGGAATGCTACCAGAGAGTGAAGAGTGCATGGGGGTTGTCGGAGTGGGAAAAGTCTTTGAAACCGAGGGAACCTGCTTCTGAGTTTGTGCCACCGAGACATTCGTCAGTGCTGGGACAGTGCAAGGGGACGTCTGAGAGGGGGCAGAGGGTGTAAGTAATGTCGATGTCTTGGATACTAGGAAGGCTTTAAACTGCGGTGAGATGGTGATGACGGGACTGGTGGGCAACGAACCAAGTCCACCATGGCCTGAGGATGTCTGGACTTTGACGATGCCTGTGTTGCCTCCTCTCGTTGTCACCAGGATGGACTGTGAGTCACGGATGCACATGGTCTTTAACTCCTGCTTAGGGTGGGCTTTAGATTCAAGAGACTCAGTAGAAACCACACTGGAAGGAGACCTGATGGTTGGGAGGTTTGGTGAGACACCCTGTGGCGAGACAGCTTGAGGACCGCAGGTTGGTGTCCCCTTGAATCCTGTTGGGTAGAGGATCCCCTGCTGCTGCTGCTGACAAGGAGAAACAGAAGGAGATGGCATCCTCACTGTCCTGGCATCTTTTAACGGTGCCACTTGCTGAACAGGGATTCTGTTTTCGGGAATGGCAAACCCAGGCACACTGGTGGACAAACATATGGGGCTGACTATTTTAGAAACTGGGACCTGAATCTCCTTTGATTGGTGCTGAAGTAAAGAAGATGCATTTTCCCCAGTTTTGGGTAGAAGAATATTAGAAGCCAGAATCACCACTTGCTGCATAATCTTCTCTCCAGTGCTATGGTTCACGACAGGATGAACTGAGATCTTGACCGGGCTGCTACTACTATCTGTCTTTGGGAGTTGACCCAGTCCCTCGGGTACCTTACACAGCACTTGGACAGGACTTTTTGGTTCAGTCTGGGTTGGTTTGGCCTGTGGAGATCTGAGAGGAGCTGCCGTCGTTGTGGCCATCCCTGGCTGACAGTGTACTTGTGTCCGTTGTTGTTGCGACGTAGATGAAGACGTTTGTGCTTTTGAGAATTTTGTGGTGACCATTGCAGAGGTAGGCGGGGAAACCAAAGACCCTTTGCTCTGATGATCCCCATTGTTGAACCCTGGACAATCAGCAGGCCGTTTCATTAAGGTCACTTTGTTTCCCACACTCTTAGCCAGCAGGGTGGGGATGGGCGTGTAGCCCCTAGGTAGTCCAGTGGTGGTGTGGAGGATGATGGGTCGGGGTGACACCGGAGTCTGGGCAGGCAACCCTGCTGCCCGCGTTGAGTGGGACTCCTTGGGTGGATCGGATGGGATGGGTTCTGATTTAGACTGCTTTGCCAAGTCAGGAGCAGAGGCAATGTTTCTGGTGCCAGTCTGAGCTCTTGGAAACAGACAGACACCTTTCTCTGTGCTCGTCGGAAGGTGTTTCAGGTCGATGGAAGGAACATATGAGGGTGTCGTTTCTCCGACAAGATCAGTCACAAAATCCTTGGTGTTTGCTGAGAATGTAACAGAGATGATTGTTAGCGATGCATGAATCAATTAGCATCTGCACTGGTTCAAGACTGTGAGTTGTGCTGGGTGATTATTAATAAACGTGCACAGTCAAACATTTTTTGCTTCACCTCCTTTTCATTCTAAATCTGAATGGCAGCCTCTGGAAGCCTTCAGTTATCATTAAAACTCAAAAAGTGTTCCGCTTGTTCATTCTGGGATACAGTAAAAACATAGCAATCTCCATAAAGAGGATTTGCTCTAGATGTAAATATAATGGGCTCACTCTATAGTCATGTAAACAACAACTGATACATCATAAAATCATTACAAACCATGAGACATTTATTTTTTATTCAAGCAATATAAATTGGAATAATTTCATTTCATTTACCCCCACTCCAAAGACCCCTGGGTACGACATCTTCCTCTTCTGATCTTCTATAATGATCCGTGGCAGAAAATATCTCCTTTCCCACGCCCCTCTCGTCATCTTCATCTGATGACGACGATGAAACGCGCTCCTCGCGCACAAAGTTATTGTACTCGGGATGCTTCTTGAAATCATCAAATTCCTTCTTCAAACGAAGCCTGATATAGAAGATAAGACATGACAGCACAGGAATCAATAGCTCATTCAGTACAGATAAACATGAAATAGATGATTATCATAATTTCTCTGTGTGAGCATAGCTGGAAGAGATAGACTAGGTGGACCTGTTCCTTTGGTGAGCCTTGACTAGTTTAGGTTCCCAGGGTGAAAGCTCATTCAGTAGTCTGATCAGAGTGCTGTGGAGGTCCTTCACTGCCTCTCTCTTGTAATACCAGCGACCCTGTTGAAACAAAACATGTGGAAGAAGTGTTATTCAACAATGATCAATTTGAAAATGTGAAGACATATTGTATTGCTCTCTATTGTTGCAACCTACCAGTCTCTTTTTGGTGCTCTCCAAGTCGTCAAGCTCATCTTCCGTTTTACTGATCAGGTCTCGCAGCTGATCGAGACTGGTGCAGACCAACTACAAAGGAGAGATAACCATAAAATGAAGTAACAATTTCAGAATTCAGAGAGAAGAATACAGGAGGGGTAGAAGAATGGCAAAGCTTAAATAAATAAATGTATTAATAATATCCAATATTTTGATGTGGATTTGATCTGCATTTGTTGACATGACATGAGAAAAGGCACAGGCAAGTAGCGGGGCGGAGGGACTGGCACCTCTCGCCTCTGCATGGAAATACTCAAAAAATAAATGATCAAATACACTCTCTTGGAAATAGGTGCATAATCTGGCATGTTGGGACTACCTTAAAAGATGGTTCAACTGAGGGTTCATCGGAATTTGTCTTTGAGGAGCCAAGCTTTTTTCCTGTAATGGAGAAGATAGTCACCATCCATCATGACAATTGAATAAATACATGAACTTCGAGACTATCCCACAAGACCGTGTGACAATGAATTCACACTTGAAAAACGAATAGACCTTTGCATTGGCATCAGTATTCATTACCTGTTTTATGTTTTTTCTTCCCGTCTTTTCTCTTGATCGTCGTGGCGACCCTCCGGACTGCAGGCTTGGCAGCCTCAGGCTGGGAAAGGCACATCCTGTCGTGGTGCTGCAGCTGCTCTCCTTTCACCCTCGAGATCTGTTCCTTCCCTCGCCTTTTCTTCCGCTTTTTCTTTTTAGTCCAAATTTTGTCGTTTGCCCTCTCTCTCTCCTCGCCGCTTGAGCTCTCACACGACACCTGTGTCGCTAACCCTGATGTGCCACAGCAGCATTCGTCCCTCTCTTCTTTTGCATTACCTGTTCTGCTGTTAAAACACTCCATACAGGAAGATCTGGGACGTTCTTCCTCCATTTTGAATCCAAATGATTTGGATGGGGAGGCCAGATTCACTGAGCGAGCGGGGGACCTGCCTGTGTAGCTGTGCTCCCCGACACTCAGACAGGGCTCCTGTGTCTCTGCTTCAATGGTACGCACAGAGGATGGTGAAAAACCCTGCTCCCGCTTTAGTCTCTTAGGCTGATGTTCCATTTCCATGGTCTCCTCTTTGAAAGATGTTTTAACACCACTTCTTCTGACAGGGCCCGTGTAGGAGAGGGCCTGAGAGGTATTGTGTATCTTTAAATCTAACTTCAAGTCCTCGCAGGAGTCTGCATCAGAAGAGCCTGATTCAGACATCTCCTCTTTCTTCAATGACCACAATGTAAAACGTCCATGTTCTTCCTCGTCTCCATTTTCCCTTTTGAAAAGGCCATATGTCTCCGTTCCCCCCTTTCCAAAATCATCAGACTCCCCCGTGTTCATGGAGCCTCCAAAACACTCCTTGTTCCTTTCTTTCCCCTCAGTCCTCATCCCATCCGACTCATCGCCCTCTGTCCCTGGCTCCATTTCAATCCTTTTCACCCACACAGATGGGAAAGGGAATGCTGGGGCTGCACTTGGGCTCTGGCAGTAGATCCTAAGGTCTGCCCCGCAAAAGTGTGGGAAATGAATATAGGCGTTCTCCTTGCTGTCATAGCCCAAAATGGATTCCCGACATTCATGGATGGGCTGGGCCAGCACGGCATCCTGCACGCTCTTCTGTGTCTCATACACATGATCACACAGGCCTTTCAGAAGCCATACTCGCTGGTAGAAGGGCAACAGGTGAAAGGGTTTCTCCTCCAAGGGACTCACCTCCCCGAGGGTGCAGAAAAGTTGGTGGCAGAGTCCCAGCTGCTCGGCCCGACCTGGCTGGTCATGAGAAGTGCCGACAATTCGATACCATGCCATGACCCGCTGCCTGAGCTCCGATTCCCAGCGGCGATAAGGCAGTGCAGGGCGCCGGTGCAGAGTGGCCCTTCGCTGGGGTGGGGACAGGAGGGAAGACATGATTTTGGAGAGTAAGAGGCTGCAACGAGGCATCAGCAAACAACGCTCCAGGTCAAAGAATACAATCTCTGGGAGGTTGAGGGCAGTTTGAGCCAGGCAAAGAAAATGCCCTATGGCAGGGAGTTCCCAAAGTGCATCCACAGTGTGGGGGGAAGCCTGTGACAATAGGATCTGCTCCCACTCTTCCACCTCTTTGGCTGACATTTCCTCTGCTTCTTTCTTCTCTAGCTCACGTTGCCTAAAAAGGTAGAAGACATTATTTGCAAGTACATTTGTGCATCACATTTAAAATAGTCTCATGTGCTGTTTCGCTATTTAAATGACAGCAACATTTTTACTCACCTCTTCTCCTCCTTGGCCCTCTGTTGCTCTTCTAGTCGTAAGGCTTGGACCATGATAGACTCGTGCCCACCGACAGTGATGGTAGTCAGGCTTCGTGGGGCCAGTCTCCTTCTGGTGGATGTTCCCCCTGATCCACGTTCCTCCTCTGCACCAAAGCGACCTTTAGAAGTCACAGCCAAGGTTGTCTTCTCTCGCAACGTTCTTGTTTGATAGACAGGGAAGAAAAGCAGATGTAATAATACAATTACATTTCCTTGAGCTAGTTTGAATTAGTCGCGCTGAAATGAAATGATAATTTGACTTGTTTGTTGATTGACGTTTTCATTTTTCTAGTGTGATTTATATTTACATCTAGAGCCAGTCTGTTCCATTGCGGCTACCATGTCACATGATTATGTTATTATAGCAACACACAATTGACAAACTAAACATATTGACTTGTTATTAAAGGTTCTCCTACATGCTTGGAAGGGAAAGGTAAAATGAGTACTCTCTTGCAACATGCAACTTCATCACCAAATGCCAATAAATTCTTGTGTGATATGTTGAGATATGCAAACTTTGGCAACACAACTTGACTTCTCTATTATTATATTTGCAATGTGGTTTGGAAACATTTGCAGCTAAATGTGTCTGTTTACATTTTCTTTACCTAGATAACAGTGTAAGCTTCTGCTCCAGCATGATCTCCAGCTTCTGAGCCTGTTTGGACATCCAATGGTCCACCCCATGGTAGCGATAACAGTTCTCCAACATCAGTCGAAAGTCTGCAACAAACTCTGTTATAGTCTCATACTCCTGGCCAATGAACTTCTCCTCCATCCGCTGCAAGCACATGGACTGCCTGAGCTGCGCCTGCCCCCAGCCCCGGACGCCTCCGATGCCGTGCAGGGCCTCCTGGTGCCCCACGGGATAGAGAAACGGGGTGGTGATGCCTTTGTGCTTGTCCAGCAGAAAGCCACTGAATATCCTGTAAGCTTGCTGTACCTCTTGGTTCATGTCCTCCTCCTCCAGGCTGTTGCAGTTGGTGGAGATGCAAACCTCTGGCAGGGATAGGTCACTGTTAGATATCTCCGACATGACATCACTCCTCTGCTCATCAGCTGTAATGTCTCCCACATTTTCACAGGTGCCATTACTGAGCCCATCGACCGGCGTGGCCGGGTCAGAGCTGAGCTCCCTTGATGCTGGATCAGCCAAGTCTTTGTTGTGGAACAGTGGTTGACAACAAGCTGCTGTGATTTGCTCCATCATTTCTTCCTGATCCATCGTGCTGGCACCTGAAATATGTAACAGGTGTCAACGTGGTGAACTTTGACGTTGTAAACAACAACACACACAAAGTGATGACGATGCAAGGGGGATTAGAATGAAGCAAACAATGAGGGGGAGTATACATGTACATCACAAGGTCCATCACTAAACTTGATATATAGATATTAAGATATTTACATTCATCACAGCTAAGATTGTGGTAGAGGGTGCTCACACTGCAACCACATAATTATATATCGGTACGTTAATATTGTGTGATGATCTTCAAATTAATATAAGCTAAACTTCAGCTATCCACCCCCCTGCTCCCCTGCAAACTTTTCCCTTTCCCTGATCAATGACTAGCTAGCTTGACCAGCTAGCTAGCTACTAACGGTACTTAACGGCAACAATAAGTAAACAAACTTTCTCCTGCTTCGCAAACAAGAAAGATAAACAGTGCACGTCTCCCCACTGGTCACGTGCAAACATCTACAGTCAAAACACAGACGGCTGAAGGCAGAGCTGGGTTGGTTAAACAACGTACCTCGACGTTTTCTTTTAGTGCAGCTCCGGCATACCCGAGGCGAGACGAGTCCCTAGCAAGCTAACCACCAGCAGCCACAGCAGCTCGCTAGCCGGGTTAGCTCGCTATTGTCTCTGAACTGCGGCCTGCAATTGCTGCGTTCGCTCATCATTGTGTATTTTGTGAGTGTCTGGTTGGGAAAGAAGTTACACTGGCATGTCACGTAGTCGTCGGCAGTGCGCGGAGTGATGTCAGTGACAGCAAGATGGCTAAAGGGGCTTTAGCCGGAGTGTCGCTGCTAGCCGATTGTCCGACAATGCATTCATTATCACTATTAGCTATCCAGCTAACGAGCTAGGCTTTTGCAAGTTGACAGCTACTTTGTGACGCTCGAAATGTGCCAGGTGGACTTCAGGGACACGTTTGTGTCCCGTGTGTGGAATCTCCAGGATAATGTATTGCTATTAGAAGGCTTACAAGCCACTACTATGGTTCCTTGGAGACTGGAGTGAACGGTCCTCTCCTCACTTCCACTTTGCGTGCCCGATGCGCAGCCTGACGTTGCCAACTGGTCGCGTGCCACACTCATTTGTTGTTGTGGTTTTGTTCTGTGACGATAACGCACTCAATTTGACACCCTGTGATTAGAGTACCACGGTCTTGTCACACGATATCAATGAAAGAGGGAGTCCGATATTTCCAAATAAAATGTGAGTAAAAGTGCACAATTCAGGAAACTAATGTGTGCAAAAAATACTAGCTAGCGGCAACACTGTGAGGTTTAAACATCCATTCATAACACAAGTGCGTTTCATTGAGGCACAGAAAAGGACAGCTACTGATGCTCTGTGTACGTTCTGCACTGATTGTCTTATTTTGACCGCTAGGTGTCACTAGTCACCAATCAACCGCAAACACGGTTGCAACAATTTCTTCTTCTACTTCTTCCTCATCAAATGATAACAATAACACAACAATAGTAATAATGATTATGATCACAACTTAATAAGGAATAATAGTTCTGAGTATACAAAATTGTAATTAATCATCTATCTATCTGTCTATTAAAACAAAAGTGTTTATATAATTACAATAATAATGATGATGATGCTAATGCTGCTGCTGCTGACAATAGTGCTGATGCCATTAGTATAATATTGGTAAGATTACAATGATCATCGTCATTTTTAATACCACCACCACTTCTAATCCTATTACTCCTATTACTACTATTACAACACTTACATGGAAGAAGG
>JAFBJT010109098.1:4156-37663 GCA_016785325.1 Chascanopsetta lugubris
GGTTGGAGGTGGGGGGGTGGGGGGCGGTGAGTGGAGAGGCGAGAGTGCCTTTGTTATTGAACATACATTCAGGCAGAACGTAGTATGTTGGTGTCATAATTAACGCTAAAGGCTTTGATAAACAAACCCCTCCCCCGCCATGCGAGGGCTCATAATGATGTGTTTACAACGTTTGGTTTGCACACGACCAGAATCCTTTATCATTAACTCTGCTTCCGGCACTGCAACTGTAATAACTGTCCGTTGCACGCTGAAGACAAACTGTTTCTACCTATTGTTTGCCCCCGCCCCCCTCCCTCTTGCCCCCCTCCCTCTTGCCCCCCCCTCTCTCTCTCTTTCTGAGACTCTCTGACTCCTCACCGTCTCCCTGCTCCTTCACACGTCCTCTTGTGCTCCCCCCCCCTCGGTTGATGACAGTGTGGTATTTGAGTGGTGTGCCTTCTCATCCATGATATGCTCTGTTGTGTCACTTCTTGCTGCTTGGCCTTTCTTCTTCTCTTCCTCCTCCTTCTCCTCCTCCTCCTCCTCCTCCTCCTCCTCCTCCTCCTTCTTCTTCTCCTCCACCCGGAAGCCGACCGACTTTAACGTACGTGTTTTTGCCTCAGATGTCCCTCATTTACAACCGTACATGCTTATACACAATGCTTAACTCCTCACGACTCTCCCTGTTGCCCTCCCGTGACCCGTCTGAATGCCCCCATCCTTTGCCCCCTCCTCTGTTTCTCTCTCCATCCCACTCTATGCTCCCGCTCCACGGCAGGACTTCCTGGGACAGGTGCACTGTACGCTGGGAGAGATTGTGGGTTCACCCGGCAGTCGCCTGGAGAAACCTCTGGGGTGAGTTTTCATTAGCTCGGCTGGTTCTGGTCCGTGTGTGTGTGTGTGTGTGTGTGTGTGTGTTAGTGATTTTGCTGATAAGACTCAGTCGTGTGGATTGGGGTGTTGTTCCATGGAATCTTTTAAAATCTTTATTTGGCGTTAGCGGTGTTCACATGTGCAAATGTCCTCATTCCAATTCCATGTTTTTCTAACTCCCCTCTCGTAATGGATGTTAGATGAAGGGATGTGCACATACATGCATCACGTGTTTTATGAAAAGGAACCTTTCCGGCATGTTAGAGAGCTGTTTAATTTTCTAGAAATGTGTCTGTGTTGTAATCCAGTGCTGTCGTTACACACAATTACACATCAACACGCACACAAGCTGTTTAGACCCTTCGCTTCCCTTTCAAAATAAAAGCCGTTTTAGACTGGAGTTTCCTTGAAAGCTCTTATTTTGTAAACCGACGTACAACCTTTCGATATTTCTGACCAGATTGACAACCTCCACGTGTCAACACAACCTTTTTTGGCCCGGGATAAAGGGGCGTGGCATGAGAACATGCGAGTGGAGTGGACGTGAGTGAGTGGGTGGCGCCGCTTCTGAGCGTCAAGCTGCACCTTTGAAGTCTCCGGTCATGTTTCTGTCCATTCTGACACCAATGAAAGTAGATGTTAATCGTGTTCAGATACATCGGGATGATGTAAGGCCGATTTTACCTTGGCGAGAAAGACATTACCGTGGATGTGGACACCAAATGGAAAATGTATTGGCATTTACCGTCTCTCCTTCAAAGTTGAATTTCTCTCTGAAAAAGCCACATGCGATCAAATCAATCTTCCATTCTTCGTGTTCACAGGAAGCGTCCCATCGGTGTTTTACTCCTATTATTTGTGTCCGTGTAACTATGGCTACGGTGAGAGAGAACATTCATCAGCGATGATGTGACACAATGTCTCATCTGTCTTGATGTAAGTAAATCATGGTGCTTAAATTCAAGCGAGTGTGCACTTCGATGTGCCCTCCAAGAATAATCCAGATATCGTGACTGTGAATGCGGCTTCATGAGGGAACTAATCGGCCTTGGCCGAGGTACATGTTGTCTCAGAGCCGTTTGAGTTTTATACTCTGCCTCTATTCTCTGACTTTTGCAAGAATCATGAGAATGAGCGCGGCTGCCGTGCCGGAGAGAGCCTTTGCTCATCCTCTTAAGGAGACAAGTGGAGGAGTTTTCACTTTGCAGAAAACCGTTTCCAGATATGATCATATAATGGGAAGTCGCTGGCACCTCTGAGCCCTTTCCAATGTGACGTGACTCTGATGGTGATGAATATGTCTGCCCCACTCAGAGGCCATCGGTAACATACATTACGCCGCCAGATTAGACCCGCGTGCTCGGAACGGGCGCGCGGGTAATTGAACACGACCGGCAGCTTCCTCAGCGCAATCACTGTCATTAGGGAAGCAATCTGCCACGAGCGGTGGACTGAAGTCAGCACTCGTGGACCCGTGTGCGGCTCTGTGAGCCACACCGGAGCGAGAAGCAGGGTTTTGATGCTTTGGGGGTGGGGGGTGCGGGGGTGGGGGCGGGGGTGTGGCGTGTCGGTCGTGTGAGGCCGCTTTGCGCATAATCGTGTGGGGCGGTAACGGCCTCGGCACCGGAGAGCAGGCTTCGGTCTGAGCAGCACTGGTGCACCTGGTGGCGCTGGATAAGAGGATGAGCCCGGATCAAGAGCCGGTGTTCGCCGGCGTGCCGTGAAACCGGGCTTTCGCACAGAGACATCAAAAACAAGCCGGAGGCTCGAGGGAGCCCCCGGGGCGGCCGCGATGGACGCCGTGTATTGATCGCGGATCAGCGGGGCGCCTCGATAGCTGCCGAGGCTCGCTGCACCGATGCAACAGCTCATTAGCGGAGGGTAATGGCGACGATTCGGCTGTTGTTGCCAGGTAATTCAGAAACGAGGGGAGGATTGACGACGCGACACGAACGACGCGAAAGCGCGGGTCCGCGTGTCGATGGGTCAGTGGCGTCGTAGCGTTTTGATTCTTTCAAGTAGCGACGGAGAATCGATTAAACACCACAGGTGGACGCAGGCAGCGGTGAAAATTCCAAGAAAGGGCACATGCTATTTGTGGCGGTGGCGAGTCATCATGCAAAAACATTGGAATTTCGAGCAGGTGGCGGTGCTAGAGAGGGAAACATTCTCTTTTTACACCCGGTTAGCCGCATTTGAATGTGATCAGTGTTGTACTTGGCCTTTCACTACGATCAATTAGCATCTGATTGCAATGATATTACAAACTATGCTGGTTTTCTTCCTCCTGTGAAATGGCGGGCGTCTATGTGCGTTACAGAGCATCATCGCCGCCGTCTGTGAAGGGGTGTGAATAGACGGCGCTCCCATGCATAAAGTAGTCCTCTTCAAAACAAAAGCACAGGATTGATTCCTCGTAACTTTTTTCCCCCCCCAGTCGAAGACGAAGCACCAGTTGAGAATCGCTCCCATGGGGGGCAGGTTTCGTCCACCATAGGGGCACTTGTGATGGCACCTTACTTGGCTCTTTCCACCCCAGATGCCTCTTGTTCAGTCCTGGACATCCAACATGGTTCTGTCCCGGAGCTTTTCTAAAAAAAATTTAAACCCCCCCCCATCATAATCCTATAGAGCAGCTTTGAGATGGTTGTCACAAAGAATTCGGGCAGGTGTGAAAGCCAAAGGGTCCGGGCCAGGTGTACCTAATAAAGTGGCCGTGGAGTGAAGGTTCCTTTTAACATTGCCCTCCCGCTGACATTCAGGTGAAGGTTTTCTTCAGCCCCATCCTTTCTGGAGTAGCTCAACAGTATCCATGGTAATGGAAGCCCCCCCCCCGTCCCCCCCCCCTCCGTGATAGACGATAGCTCAGAAGTTGTTTAATGGCTCCGTGCTCCACTTCTCTGTCATGCATCCTGACGTGACCGAGCCTCTGTGGACTGCGGCTTTGAGGAATGGCTCCCGCAGGGACTGAGGAAATCTGTTAGCCATGCTTAAACAAGCCCCCCCAAAGGCACACAGCAGCCAATGACCTGCTTAAGAAGCACATCAGCACCCCTTTCCCTATTTTCCACACTTCATCTCTCATTTATTCTCTCTTCACCACATTCTGGGTGTTTTTGTTTTTTTTTCAAGCCTGACCCATTTCCTCTGCATTGTTTTTGCCGGGCCCCCCCCCCCCCCCCCAAACCTCTCACTTGCTCCCTCCCTGCTTTTCCTTTTGCACCAAATACAAAAAAAACAACAACAACAACCTAAGTGTTATACAATAACAACATCATCCTGATTTAATCAGAACATCAAACAATAACTTCCACTCTCGCAAAAAAAAAGAAGAAAAAAATCAATCCCCACATAAATCATTCACATACATGAGAAAGAGAATCCCACCGTGACCACGACAGCGAGGTTCAGGTGTGGAATGATGCGCGTCTGTGGAGGCTGACAGTCATTCAGGTCATGCGGGAAAAGTACAAAGTGTTTGCCGGCTGGTCTTGATCCAGGTCTGCAGAGACGTTTCATCTCTCATCCAAGAGGTTTCATCAATTCTGTCCAGTTGCCCGTGAACTCTTTGTACTTCTCCAGGATTCCACACGGAACCTCTCCAGCGTCTGTGCCGAAATACTGCTGCGACGACACCAGCGCCACTGTAACTCAAGTCTGCAACGAATGTGGAAAAACCAGACGTCAGGATATTGATGATGCTTCACTTGGTTTGTTATTCGTGGGGCGTTCAAGCTCCTGCAGCTAAGAGGGCGTTTAGGCCCCGCCCACACAGAGACAAGTTTAGGTTAAATCAGCAAAGTGTTTTTTTGTTTTTTTCATCGTATGGACGTTCTTGTCCTCACGGCGCTGTCGAATACGAGTATGATACTTCTTGGGACCGGGTCCCAGAGTGATGTCACAGTATCGTGATCAGTCTTTACAACCGATGCGCCTCTCTCACACCTCGCCCTTCAAAATAAAACCCTTTGTCTTCCCCTCTTGAGTTTGTTGACATTGTAAGAGTTTGGTGCCTCCATGTCTTTTTCTCTGTATTTGCTGCCGTCTTTAGAGATTTTTTGGTATTTTTCCCCCCAAAATGACAAAGAAAAAGATTGTCTCCGTCTCCGTGTGGACGGGGCCTCAGCCTCTGGAACACTCGCCTTTCATATCACTTCTTGGTGTAGCCACACATGCAGCTGCTCTCTGCCCCCGTGGCTCTGTGTGTGTGTGTGTGTGTGTGTGTGTGTGTGTGTGTGTGTGTGTGTGTGTGTGTGTGTGTGTGTGTGTGTGTGTGTGTGTGTGTGTGTGTGCAGGGCGCAGCCGTGAGCAAACTCAGCTCTGTCTCCAGTGTTGATGTGACTCTTCACTCAGATTCAGTCTCCAGAATCTGAAGGATTTTGAAACCTGAATCGGTAATCACACATACTAATGTGATTTGAGCGGCGCCATTGAAAGCGCAGAGTTCGGTACCAGTCCTAACAACAATGACGCTGTTCATGAAACTTGGTCGGCCAAAAAAAAATCTGCGTTCAAATTGGATTCATCGATGAATGGTCTTTGATAGACGTGGAGATCGTTTGGAGAATTGTCCACGAGCACAGCATGACTGAGCGGATGTTAATAGAATGAAAGACACAGTAGTACAGTATAAAAATGAAAGCACAAAGAGAATACGCTGTGTAGAGCTTACAGAATAATTCATCACGGGCGCCTTTATAGAAATAGGAAAGAATAACTAAGCCACATGAAACACTGAAACGAAGCAAAAGTGGCATCAAGTAAAGTAGTGAGTCATTGGGGGATATTGCAAACACTGAATTCTTCTTCTTCTTACCATTATTATTGTTGTTGTTAATAATGATAAAATGCAGTCACATTGTACAGGTTGCAGATGTCGTGCACCAAACATTCGCCATTTTGTGTGAATCTTTCTACATCTACATCTTTCCCCTTCATATTAGCATAAACCTGCATCTCTCTCTCCCCCTGCCGAATGATTTACTCCCAATCATCTCTGAATTTGCATTCTCAGTCAGCACGCACTCACACACACACACACACACACACACACACACACACACACACACACACACACACACACAGGGACAGATGTAACCATCCGCTGGTCGCCTCTGGGCCTGTCTTCACATTTATTTGTTTCAGGGATAATAACCGGTCAGACAGATGAAATATATGACCACTCCCACGCGACGACATTAGGACGTGAACGTCGTGCGCGCTGGGACAAACCCATTCCGTTAATAATAGAGTTTTAATGAGCGCCATGGATCAAAGTTGTTCGGCGTAGCCGAGGAAACGCGACGCAAAAATGACGGGATGCAGGTAAATGGCGTCGTTTAGTGCGAACGCCTCACCTGTCACGCCGCACTCACGGCCCTGATCGTGTGTTTCGCTCCGGGGGGTGGGGGCGGGGGGTGGGGGGTGGGGGGGGGCTGGAATTCTAACATGGCCGCGTATGTACCCGGGAAAATAGAGTTCATTAAACACGCAACGCTAACCTTTTCTGTCGATGTGTTGAATTCTGCCGCACGCCGGAGCGTGCCGACGCATCACAACATTTGCATTTTGAAAGCCATTCGCTGTAAGCGTGAGGCTCTGCCCCGCGATGTGGGCAGGAAATGAACCGGAAGGCTCAAACCCCCGGACGGCTGTTGTGGTGCGTGCTGGGCTGCACCTGAGGGAGACCAGGGAGGAGAGGGAGGAAACAATGGCGGCCCACAGCGAGCGGCTCCGTGTGTCGTCCGCTCGCGGCGCAGATCAGCTGGTGTCTTCGCTCTGCGAGCAGACGGCTTTGGATGGAATGGAACCAGAAAGAGAGAGTGTCCCGTGGATGTGGGGCAGATGCCGCGGTGGCTTCGTGTACTATTGATTTCATGCCCTCTGGGCTGCGATCGGCGTGACAGTGTTCCGTTTTTAAGCTCCGGTCACAAAGTGGTGAAAGGTTTCCTCAGAATCGGTGCGGAATGAGAATTGTTCACGGTCAAAGGCCAGACTGAAATGAGATTTAACCGAGCCCGGGGGAGGGTTGAAAAATTAAAAGATAAAAACAGAAATGATCAAAGTGAAGTCAGACTGAAAGATGTTCCCTTGATTTCTTGCTTCTTTTGGTAAAAATATGATTTGATTTAAATGCAACTGATGTTAGATCTTCAGAGTGAGTTTGCTGGAAATCGTTTCTTTTTTCACTGGGACGAGAAGTAACAGCTTAACATGTGCGCTATTTAATCTTATTTCCAGTGTTTCTGTTCCGTAACTTACTTCAAAAACTGCTTTCTGTTCATGTTAAACTCTATCTTTTCATTTTTTCAAACTTCAATTGGCTTTCATGTCCATAGAATCAACACAAACAATCCTAAAGGTGCAGTTTTGAAGTTTTCACGTAGAGTAATGTAATACTTTTTTAACGGGTGTTTCATCACCTGAATGTATGAATTGTTGTTTTCATTACTCTCGAATGAGTCTCCTGTATTTACCAGGAGCAGGTCCACTCTGTGGAGGCGGCCATGTTGCACCACCGTGTATTTGGACAAACGGAACTGGTACATAAGTGAATTCTTGACAGCCAACTCTTAAAGTGTCTGAGCCTGTAGAATGTAATGGAAGAGAAATGGACTGTGCACATCAGAACTGACAAACCAAAGTAATTATAGACACAATAATTGAGCATAACAATGGAAAACTAAACAAAAGCACAGTGATGTGCCTTCACCCTCACTGAACAATGTTACATAGAACGGACAGAATTGGGTTGTGCACAAATCATAGTTATTTAGCTGTACTTTTAACAATTCAACATTTCCACCCCTGCCTTTCCGAACTGAGAAGGTCAAAACTCTCCTCCTCCTCCTCCTCCTCCTCCTCCTCCTCCTCCTCCTCCTCCTCTGCAGGATACTCAAGTGCAAGGCCTCCGGTTTATATGGAATATCCAGTTGGCGCACTTTTCACAGAACTTTATGGTCTGGCTTGGCAGAGAGGTATTAATAATGCAGACAACAGCAGAATGTGTTATAGTGATTCGCCCCGGAGGACCCATCCTGTCTCCTGCAGTTAGAGGATGCAGTTTAATATCTCTTTTGTTCTGGGGGGGTCAAACAGAACCCGATGAGACCTTCTCCAACCAAACCCACCCACCCCCCCTCCTCCCCTCCCCTCCTCCTATAGATGGACTTTCCTGTTGCAGCTCTCGTCAGTGTTCCCATTTGAAACGGCCAGTATCAATAAATAAAGCAGCAGGAGGTTCTGACGGACGGAAAACAAAAAGTCCATCTCTCAGAGTCGGTGCAGCAGACGACACATTCGGCAGCTGGAGTCAGAGGCGTCGACGGTGAGGACTGAAGATGTCACGTTGACGAGTGTAGCGCCAGTGCAGACGTAGAGGGACAAAAGCTGAGGGATGATTATGTTTAAAAAAAAAAATTTTTTATATAATAAAAAGATTTGAGGAAGTACTGTGATGCTGCTTTCATTCAGTCAGCCGCTTGAATTCATCGAAAAACCAGTGTAAGACTTTTTATTTTTTTCCTTTTTTTTTTTACGTCATCTGAAAAACTGTTTGAAATTCAACGGTACATGAAATATTTTTGTAATCTTCTCCGAGCTCAGATCCTCAGGTCTCCACTCCTTTGAACATTGTATCCACTCTTCTACAGATCAGTCCTACGTGTTCTGGCCTAGAGAACTGGAAAAAGTATAAGAACTATATTGTTGTCCTGTAAACGTTGCCGTATATTTACACAGAGGAAACAATGCAGTTCAAAACAACGCAGTTTTGATAAACCCATCGGTCTTGGTCCTAAACCATCCGATGCTTCTTGAAGCACACGCAGTGATTTCAAGTTCCTCATCTGAACTCATCTGAACTGATGAGGCTGTTTGTCCAAAGATATGACTCATGCGCCTGATGGATTTTTTTCAGAGACCTGTAAAGACATTATTCAAAGAGTCCGGTCAACTGAACATAAACACACCAACACGTTTTCCCCAAAATCCTGCAGATGCTCCTTCACATCTCGTCTGTTCTGAGGGCAGCGATGAGCAGAAGTGTGTAGCTGAGGTCCCACTCAGGAGTTTCAGGTTGAGTTTCTAGTCTTTTGGTTCTCAGATTGAAGACGATTTGCCGTTAGATCCTCTCTCCGAAAACCAGGACTTCATTTGTGTCTGTGTTCAACAGAAGAAAGCTGCATTATAGCAGCAGTGGCTGTCACACTGATGTTCTGAGTAGCTGCATGAAGCTCTCAAACTGAAGCAGAGAGGCCATCGTTTGACTCGTCTCCACTTCAGACACTCTTTTCAAAGTTGTTGATTCATCAAGTTTATAGCAGTGACAGAGCGGAGGCTGAGCTTCTCCTCACATGAAAATCTCTGCCCCGAATTTCAATAATGAGTGGGAGTGAGCCAGACTCATTTTTCTTCTTCTTTTTAAAATATTTTTTTAGGTCAAACTGGGAAAATAAATAAATAAATAAATAAAGTAGTGCGGCAAACAGAGAGAGAGACAGAAGCAGGCCCAGCGTTCCCTGTTTGTATGTGACTTAACTGGGAGCTGAGGCGTTTCAGAGCTTACAGTGATCAGCCCTCCTCCGCCTCGGGACATCACACACAATTAGAAGATTCTGCAGCCGCCGCTAAATGCCAATCTGGCCTCCGAGGCCGAGCATTAACAAGGGTCCCTCACTCCAAGTGTATTGTGTTGTAAGAGCTACTTTTGTCCGAGCAAATGAACATTTAAGAGGAAACATTCTGGTTTCATAAGAGGCCAAAAACAAAACCAAAAAAAAACCCCTCTTGCAACCAAGAGTTTTTATTTTCCACCTGGCCTTCAGATTGTGAATTGATCTTTTTATGGCTCCTCAGGGACCTGGGCTTCATCTTCTAACCTCGCCCGTTTATGTTGCCATGAAAAGAAGCAGTTTGTTTATCTGCTTGGTAAATGTTTTTTTATTTTTATTTTTTAACTCTCTAAAGATTTGAACATTGTTTTGTTTTTTTACTACACAGTATTAATGGAGGCCTCAGGTGCAAGAGCAGACAAGGGCAGCTGAGGTTTTTACACAGTAGATAAGCTTAACTAATTTGTTTTCCACTCCGAGCAGAGTGTGTGTTCATCTGTGCCGTGTAGCTACAGGCCGTCATCTGTCCGAGAGGTGAGCCAGAGCATCCTTAAAGAGCCAGACTCACTTCTTCATCTGTTCTGTCGCCACGGCGATGGTGAGAACCACAGAGCAGAGGAGGTCGGGGCGACACAGCGAAAACATGGTATGGATTCCACGTGGGGTTTGGGGGGTGGGGGGATCAGGGGTCGGGGCAATAGGTGCTGCAGCCTCGGGACCAGACGGGTATTAAAGGTGCTGTGTGTAAGATTTGGTGACATCTAGTGGTGAAGTTGCATGTAGCGTCCATCACCTCACCCAGCAAAAACCTACGGTGGACTTCAGTTGTCATTAAAACTCAAATGATGCTTAGTACGTCCACTCTTGGTGCCACTGTAAAAGCATGGCGGCCCCCTGCAGTGCGGACCCGCTCTTCATGTAAACATACATTAATGGGCTCGATTAAGGGTAATGGAAATGACATCCAACATTTAAAACACCTCAAATTCCCGAAAATATCAGTGTGTAATTGTTTTTTGAAGTGACAAAAACGACCAAAATTGTACACATTGCACCTTTAAGAGAAGAATTGTCTCTGATTTGTTGCCGTGCGCCTGCAGTGGGAGAACAGGATACAATGCAACTTGGGCTATTTATGTCCAAACAAAGAGAAACGGGTTCATCTTCTGGGCTCATGGGGAGCGAGAGGGATGTTGTGCTCATGCCGAAGGGGGATTGAAATTTGCTCGTCACGTCCCCCAGAGAGAGGTTTGTCTTGTTGGCAGGAGAAAACATCCCAGCTCTGGACGGAGAAAGTTCCGCCTTGAGTGACGGTTTAATTTTCTCTCTTTTTTTGTTGTTGTTCAAGTTGTTTTTTTTCTTTTTTTTTTAATCTTGAGGATTGTTGATGTTGAAGCGCCTCGTTGACCTGTAACAACCCGATCGTCCAAAGGGAGCGTTCGATGAATGCGGTCGGCCCTGAACCTCTCAGCCTCGAAGTGTGATATTTGAGCTAATGGGGCAGACGGGGTAAACATCTGGGAATGGGAGTGGCGGGATTTACATTCTTGGTGTTGGTGAAAAGCATTTTTAATCAGCTGTTGCATTTTTCAGTGATCACTTCAACCTTCAAGTTGAGGAAATAATACTTCCTTTAACATTCGATATCGTCCCACGGCGTCAAAAAGCATGGCTGTAATCATGCAACGTAGTAATCGTGTTAATGTGGTTGCTAACATCAAAGGAATCTTACCTTTCCACATGTGCCTCCCCCCTCTGTGTGTTACATATATATATGGATGTTCTAAGACCGTGGTTCTCAACTGGTGGTGCCGTCTATGCACACTCCTTAACAGTAGGTGGCGATGACACCCTGTAATGCTAATAGACACCTGCCATTTTGGAAATAGAAGTAAATCTATAAAGTTTGTTTTCATGCTAACTGTCCACGACGAAACGCAACCGCGACCCTGACCACATGAAATATGTTTTTTCCTACGTGTACATTGTTTTTTTTTGTCCCCAAGATGCACTTTTTTGGGTTTTGAATAATAATTGAGTCTAAAAGGGAACATTGCCCCCTGCTGGTTGTTTTTGTTCACCATTCAACGATTACTGTGATATTCCATCTATCTATCTCTGGTTCAAACTGCACCATCTTTACATCTTCCTCAGTTTGGCTCGCGGCTCGTCATGAAGAGGCGATGGTGGGTCTCGAACCCACACCAGCTGAGAACCACCGTTCTAGCACGTGTCTCCTCAAACGCCTCACATTCGGTGGCCGAGGCGGAGCTCTTTATCACTTTTGTAACCTGAGACGGAGAAAGTCTCATTTTGATTGACAGTTTAATCTTCTCCCTTTTTTTGGTCACAACAAGCATTTCTTCCATCTTGCAGGTTGTGGATGAACATCATTGATTTGTTCTCCACCATAAATCGAAGCGCGCTTGTACGGACCGAAGCCGCGCTCGTAATTTACGTAATCAAAATGTCAAGCAACAACCTCATTACATCACTACACGCTCGTAAAAATCGAATACAACCGAAAAATGTTGCCCTATTTCATGTTTAGTGCTCAGAGAGGAGCGGAACAGAATTCGCGCCGACAACGAGGCTCATATTTATTCACCGAGGTTGTGATAATGGTCGTCGTGCAACAGTGGGAGATTTGATGTATCCGACCAATAACACAACTGTACGTTACACAACACGAGTGCAACCAGAGGGGAGGTAACAGCAGGGTGATGGTGTGCTTGCATCTCATTTTCACTGGAGAAACAGCAGGTAAACACTTTATTTAATTCATTTTTTAAAATTTTTTGGTGCATTGTTTATTGTCTTTGTGCTGGATTCTAACAAAGCTTCAAAGACTTGAGCTCCAGTTGCCTTTAGCGACCTGATTTAAACACAAACAAGCAACTCCTCCTCGCGCCAGAAGCAGCCAGCCCTCCCTCTCTCTCTCTCTCCCCCCCCCCCCCCCACACACACACAGACACACAGAGCCCCCCCCCCCCCCCCCCCCCCACCCTGAGAAGCAGGTGTTATCGTGGTGTCCCGCTCAGCTGGGTGTTGCACTTTTCATGTTCCTGTTTTAATCCATGTGAGATGAGGGATTATGATTGTTTATCTGCGAATGACGATGGAGAGGATTAAATGCATAATCGCATTTGAGGCCGTGTAGAATTTTGGCAGCCGTGTCCCATTGTGTTCTAACTATGATCCGCCTCCTCGTCCTCATCAGGAGGCACACGGCCAATGTATCCATATGCTCTGCATCTCTGAATAACACAGCGTTCACATCTACGCGAGTGACCAGGATTTGATCCAGACAGTGACGAAAACTCTCCAAAGTTGTCCCAAGCTGTAAGATATTGGTTTTGTTGCGTTCAAACCTCTTTATTATGCATGAACATTTGCATTTATTTATGCAACCATGTACGAGACATTGAGTGTGTCGACCATGTCGATTGGAGACGGAGAGAAAATATCCATTGATTATGTTTTCAGTGCATAAAAGCACATTTGCTCTGGAAACGTTTGAGGAGGATTTGAGAGTCGTGCCGTTGAAGGAGCTTCTCCACATCTCCGGTGTCGTCTTCGGGGCAGCTGCTCGTGTTTGGCCCCCAAACAGCGCGACTCTCCATCTTTCTTATGTATCTGCTGTTTCACCAGATGTCTCTGGAGGTGGGACGTCTTGCTGTATTTGTCGTTGCGTTTCATGTCACGTATTTTAATAAGCGCCGTCTGTGTGAATTCTCGTCAGCGGCTCCCTGTTGTTCACCGACTCTCTGCGCCTCCGAGGCTTCAGGGAGGAAAACTTTGAGACTGAATGATTTAACGTCAACGGGTTCGAGCGGAACTCAGCTGAAGCTCGGTAAAGCGGGTTCCAAACCTCAGGGTGTGGTCCACCCCATTTATATTCAGGAGTCAGGCCGTTGTCTCACTTGCCTCCGTTTAAAGGTGCAGTGTGTAAGATTTGGGGACATCTAGAGGTGAAGTTGCATGTTGTATCCGTCACCTCACCCTCACCCTTCTGAACATGCAGGAGAAGCTGTGGTCCACTTCAGTTGTCGTTAAAACTCAAAAGATGTTTTAGTGCGTCCACTCTGGGCTACCGTACAAACATGGCGGCCCCCGTAGAGAGGAGCCGCTCCTCATGTGAACGTACATTCATGATAAATAAACATGACATCATTGAATTTAGGGGCGTCAGTGGATCAGTGGTTAGAGCAGACACCCAGAAGCAAAGGTCACTGGTTCAAATCCCACTTGGACCCTGCTGCAGTGTCACCGGCCCTGACACTTGATACCCTCAGTCGCCCCGTGTGCTCTGGTAGAAATACCCCGACCCAGATCAGAGGCCGATGAGTGGCCGAAGACGAAATGTCGTGATGGCGTTTTTTAAAAGACGCACAACTCTTTGGTCTCACTCTGACTCCTTTGTTGATTTTCTCCGCTTGTGCTCAAAGCGCCGCCGACGACCATGTTTTGTCGTGCTCTGCAGCGTCGGATCTCCTTCTGTCCCGGTACAATAACGCTCTTTGAGAAAAGAGTCCTTCAGAGAAAAGCGTGTTGATCCCACTGTGTCATGATTTCCACCCTTCCGCAAAATCAACCGTTTCTCATTGCGATAATGCTGCAGACATTTCAGCTCATTTTCCCGCCCTGCAGCAACAGCTGCGGTGGAAAAAAGAAAAAAAAGAAAAAAGGAATCATTTTCTATTTCTTGTGCTCTCATTCATTGTGTCAGGCAGATAACGCCCCCCCCCAAACCCCGCCCTCCTCCACTCTCACATGCGTGACACGTTGCAGCGTTGTTAAATATCAAGACCATTTCTCATCCTAATGACCCAATGTGAGCGGCATCAACAATTGCTTCCTTCTTCCCTCTCTTCGGACTTTAATCTCAAAAACCTCCGCCCCACCACACCCCCCACCCCCACCACACCTCCCACCCCCACCACCAGCTCCTTGCTGAAAGGTAATGGATAACGCAGGCTGTAGTCAATCACCACATTTCATGACAGCCTCTGTCTGCAGGTTGGAAATGATGGCCGCCGTACGTTGAGCCTGCACGTCCACAATATAACATGTCTTGCACATTGATCTTTGATGCTTCTTTTGTGCAGAAAAAAAAAAAAATAACCCAAAACCAGCGGAGGGTTCGGCCTCCTCCTGGCCGGTTGCCCTCGTTGATATTCCGCAGAAAAGCCGAATCCGAAACTTGGGCCAAGTAATTGTAGCGATGCTGAAATATGCCGCTTGATCTCTTTCTATACACTTGATCAAACAGGAGGAACTGTCGAGGCAGGGCCGAGGCTAACTCTGTCAGAACCCGAGCAGGAGAGCTCAGCTTCCCCTCATCCTCTTCTTAGGGGGGAGGGCGGAGGGGGGGGGGGGGGGGGGTGTTGGGGGGGGGGGGGGGGGGGGGGGGGGGGGGGAGGATGACTGTGCTACGAGGCTCAGCCTCACTTCAGTCACTGCTTGTTTGTTTTCTTTGTGAAGTCTTATTTGATCCTCTGGGTTTTTGTTGAAAAGGAGAAGCAGCAGAATAAGAGGAGGGGGGGGGGGGGGGGGGGGGGGGGGAGGAGGAGGAGGAGGAGGAGGCGGCTTCTCTGACAGGAGCGTAATCTTGATTGTAAATATCCAGGCCTGTGCTGGTTTTCCCCGGCAACATCAACAACACATCACGCAGAGGCACGGCATTGGTCAAATCCATGTGGAAGAGCCGAGTGCCAAGGGAAGCCTGTGAGTGACCGTGTCTATTAGCGATGCTAAGTGCTGAGTTACGTAACGTGCGGTCAGTGCAGCGGCGGCCGTGCGGGGCTGTGATGCTGCGAGCCTTCATTTCTTCATTATCTCACATGAATCACTGGGCGCCGACGTCGCCGCGTGACGACAGGAAGTCATCAGTCTCTCCCCAACAAGACCAACCTCATCAAAGCAACGCACTTAACTCTGCTGCAGTCAAACCACCGGCTCCTCCTCGCTCTTCATCGTCCCAATTAGGCCACTCCTCACACGGACGTGACATGTCCGAGCTTGATTTGATTTGGACTCTGCTGCTCGATTCGACCTCTAACCTTAAAGGTCATTTTCGTCACCTCTAAAAACAATCCTGACATTGTTGTGGATTTGTAATCACCTAAATGTTTACTTTTTTCCCCATTACCCTTAAATGAGCCCATTCATGTATATTCACATGAGGAGCGGGGGTCCCCTCTACGGGGCCCGCCATGTTTTTTTTTACAGTAGCCCAGAGTGGACGTACTAAAGATGTTTTGAGTTTTATTTACAACAGAAGTCGACCACAGGTTCTCCTGCATGTTCAGAAGGGTGAGGGGGAGGTGATGGATACAACATTTCACTTTGCGTCTAGTGAATGTGGGCTATAGAAATAAAAATGGATTGATTGATTGATCAAGTAGTAACCCTCACCTCACACTTCCACTTGCACTTAGTGTGTCCACTCAGGGCTACTGTAAAAAAGAAACATGGCGGCCCCCATAGAGAGGACCCCCCTGCTGATGTAAATATACTTAAGGGCTCATTTTGACGTTATGCGAAAATCATGCATGGGTGAAAATGTCAGTATGTCATTTTGATCGACAGATAGAAGAAACAAAAGATGGACAAAATATTACACACTGCGCCTTTAAGAACTGTTTTCTAAATGGAAACATCTCCGCAGCAAATTGCCGAGTAATTCTTGTAAAGTTGTCCATAATGAGAGAAGAGAGACGTCTCGGAGGTCACTGAAAACACGAGCAGTGCATTTCGACAGTGCTTTAACGAGCTCTTGTTCAATTCCCCTCGACCCGACCGATACCGTCTGTGTTGCTTAATCCACAAAGGACTTTTATTTTTATTGTTGTCAAAGACTCAAATAAAACTCTATAATCGGAGTATTAGCTCCTGACATTAAGTTGTAGTCAGTTTTGTGAACAGGCGACGCATCATTCATCTGTCGGTGCTCAGATTAGGCCCAGTGTCCTTTAAAACGTTTGTGCTGAGGTTGACTCTGTCCTGTGGCGCTGTGCGGTACACTGCCCCCACGTGGGCAAGAGGTGAACTGGATGAGCACGCTGTAAAACAAATACTTTCATCAGTGGATTGAGTTGTTTTGATGATCAAAACATTGGAAGGTCGCGTCCATCTCCTCGGTCGCCTCCTCGTTAAATGCTAATGTTATTAATGATTTCCCATCAAATGTGAAGTGACCCCGTCCTTGCTTTCCGTGCAGCTCGGGTAAGAATTCAAACACCACCGACTGTTGAATCCATTTCTGACTGAAGGTGCAGTGTGGACGACCGAGGCCGCTGGTGTCAGACCACTTTGTCGCTAAATGTCAAAAAAATTCGCCACTTTGAATACTTAACGTCAGTGCTGCGATATTCCCTCTCTCGCTCAGGACGCCACAGTCGTTTTATTGCCTTTATTAATTTGACTCCTCCCCCTTTAGGTCAGACAACCAATGAGACTCCAACCGATGAGAAAACGCCGCCAAACGAGGCCGGAACGTGTCCGTGGCTTTACGTGGCAACACGTAGTCACAGAAGCTGTGGAACAGACGACGTGTGAGCCGCGCCACGCGAGTCTGTCAAGTGGCTCATGACGATTACAAAACGCCGCGATGTGGTCGAACGTAGTCATTCGAATATCGGAGACGAGTGTGAGGGAATTAAAACGGATGCGCATGAGCAGCTGATTAAAGGCCGTGGCTGTCTGAGCGCCGTCGGACTCCAGGCCTCGGTTGTCGCTGATAGCGCGGGAAAGGAGAGGACGGCAGCCGGGCGTTTCACATGGTTTCATCATCAAAGCCTTTCCCCCCCCACTGAGGCACCGTCAGCCAATGAGCGGATGAAGCCTCTGGATGAAGGACGTTTCTTCCCCGACACTCACACGTCAGTCAGCAGAGAAGAGACTAGAATCGGTTTGGGGGCACAGAGAGGAAGTCGTGCGCGCTGCAACGACGGGAAGCGCATTTATCCGTTTGGAGAAGCTCCTCGAAGCGAACTAGGTTTCTGTCAGGTGTCGCATGAGGCGCCGCGAAACGCTCCCGTCGTTAAAGTACAAGTGTCCTTTCGACACCTGCTCTGGTCTCAGCAGCAGCTCAGAGCGGAGCCCGCTGCAGATGGTGTTTAACCAATGGCTGGATTTCACCCCCCCCCCCCCCCCCCCCCCCCCCCTCTTTTTTTTTTTTTTTTTTTCCCCCGCGCTTTGACAGACATGGTGGTTGTTATTGTGACCTGAGGGAGGCTGAGAGAGAGTGTCTGGCTTCACCCGTCTGCTCGGTGAGAGGTTTAGGGCTCTGTGAGGCGTCATCAGACTTCATGCCGGTGACTCGGAGTGAAACATCAATAATTCAAGGACGGTTAATTCACCTTGAGATCGGTCTCCGTGGAGCCTGGGCGCGGAGCCTGTGAAACATGTGTGCGCATCCTCTGAGAGTAAGATGACTTTTTTATTTATTTATTTATTTATTTTTACTTTTTATTTCATAAAGAGGGCAGAGGCCGTGGTCGCGCTGGAAGGCATGTTTTTGCTTTCGTCGGACGCTTTGAGCAGTGGAATCATATTAAGGAATTGATTGATTGAGGCGGCGCTGGCTTTTTCTGATATATTGCACCTTACATTGTATCGGACTGGGAAACCTCACTGTCCTGCAAAGGTTAATGGAAACACCCTGCGCCATTTTTCTTAAAGATACGGCACAGGCTGATTAGAGAGAAGAGAAAAGAAACACCCGGCATCTCGGCCAGTGTCCACAAGGAAACCGTGTTTGGCTGAAACCGGAATGTTTTTGTTACGTCTCTGCCTTTTTACCACGTATCCAGCAGGTCAGGGTCTCAAATGAGTATTTCTGGAAGCTGGCTGGGTCACACTTTATTTTGTATCTATTGAACTCTTATCTAACCAAGGAGGCAAAAATGAGCAACAGATACAACTCAAACAGTGGCATGAAAAAGCCAATAGCTAAAAGCAACTGCGGTGGTTGTGTGTTCTTCTGATTGTGTTGAAGTTCTGAAAGAAGAGTGAATGAGCTGAGCTTCGGTTGCCGGCGCTTCCAGTCGACTGAAAAGAGGAGCGATCAAACGGAGGCACAGACGTTTGGGTGTGAAGAGATTGATGGAGCTACTAGAACGCAGACTGCGCCTTGTGTTGTGAACATGAAGAAGTGACTGTAGATACTGTGTCGCCGGGTTTCCCCCCCCCCCCCCCCCCCGGTTGCATGAGCGCAGCAGAACGACAGCGTAACAGTTCCACTGTGTGTCGGTCACGAGGGTATGAAGTTGTACAACTTCCTGTCCTGTTCTACCAATGCAGTCCTCGTCAAAACAGACAGATGGATTCGGTCAATGATAAAAGCAAGAAGGCTTTTACTTTGAAACAGGAAATAGAATCGAGTTACTGTACAACCCACTGACCTTTTTGGCATTTTCAGGTGGCTTCTTTACAAATCTAACCTGGTAACCGAGGAAACGTCTCAACATCGCTACGCATCGATGTGAAAACATCTGAAATGTGCCGGGAACGTTTGGATTCCAAATATTTAAATTCCGCAGGGGGGGGTGGAGCTTCTCTGGAATTCGTCTCCCTCCCCCAGCCCCCTGAGTGACGACTCTACTGAATGTTTGAGTGAGGCTGCGAGAGAATGCCGTCGAATCACTTAGAGGATTCACGCGCGCAGATGTAAAAGTGGGGGGGAGGGGGGGGGATAAATAATTCAAATCATTCACAACGACAGAGAGAAGCCGTGCCAGCGAAAGAATAAGCGGCCAACTTGGAAAGATACGAACGCTTTTGGTGATAAGGGCCGACACGGGTGTCGATGTGCTGTAAAAAACCAAAAAACCAAAAAAAACATCATCGCTCTCGCAGTTCTTGCAATGTGCTGTGCCTGCTGCTCACTCCGCCCTGACTCCTCCCCCTCGCCCGGTATTTGGATGAACACGTCCGACCCTCAGCCATCCTCCGCCTCGCTCCTCCGCTGTGAAAACACCCGCTCGCTCGGTGGAACCTCTGAGGTTTTCCTGCCGTATCCATGACGGCACGTTCAGCCACAGCAGGTCCTCGTTTTAAGACTGTCAATACTTCAAGCGTCCGTCTGCGCTCTGGTTCCGACCCGCCTCCATTTATCCGTATTGGAGCCCAGCGTCACCCGTCACATCGACCGTCGCGGCCGGTCCGACCTTCAAGGGAGTCAAGGGACTCCCGCGTAATCTCCTCCCCCATCCAGAGAAGTGGCAGCGGTGTGGGCAGCTGGGATGCTGCGGCTTGATTACAGAGGAGGCGGGTCGTCCCGCTCCCGCGCGTCAGGGCGGATGGGTGCTTCCTGCCTCTCGCGGCGAGCGAGTCCTGCGTCCGGATGAAGAAGTTGAGGGGTGAGAGGGCGTGTCCCCGTCGGTGCGTTGATGAGGCGCCGTGATGCTCCTCCATGCTGCGATAACGTCTCCATCATCCACTGCGGCGAGCGGCGGCGGCGCGTCGGACCCTTTTACATCCTCAGCGTGGTGCTGGAAAACGGGGACCGGACGGGTTCCGACTCAGCAGTTTTGATCAGGGGCTGGATTTATGTGTCCGTGGTGGTGAAACACCATCATGTGCCCATTAGAGCTGCCACCGCGTGTCACAGCTCTGCTCAGACATGTAATGTTATGCAGAAAACACACCTGTGCTGTCAACCTGAAATGAGAAACACGAACCAGGGGAAGAGAAGGAGAAAAAAAAAAAAAATTCCATCATGAAAATGTCTAATAGTGTATAAGCTACACGTCTACATAATTACCAAGTGAAAGGTTTGACGCTGGGCAGTGAATATGTTTTTGTTGAAGAGTTTTTGAGAGTTTTTATGTTCTTTTTTTTTACTTTCACAGCGGCATACCTGGGAAGAAATGTGGGACCATTATCTTGTCGGCAGAGGAGCTGGGAAACTGCAGAGTAAGTCTAAAAAGAGTTCAGCTAAGTATATTTCTCTTTTTTATTTATTTATTTATTTTTTTACAGTGATGCTGCTGTTGGCACCGGGGAAAGCACGGTTAGCACTGTAACGTCACATAGCCCGATTCTTGATGTTATATATAACATTCCCGACACATACTTGGCTAAAGCTCTGCTGCTTTGCCCAGAACAAATACAGACGTCCTTGTTGATCTTCAGGTTGAGCTCAGTGTGTGGTCTGCGACTTCTACTTTCCTTTCTTTCAATCAGGTTCCGGGAATAGAATTAAATAAGCCCTCTGGATATCTCTCATCGGGGGTGGTGCACTTACACCATTCACACCCTTTGACCATTTCTCCATGTTTGAATGTGATCAGTGTCTCTGAAACCCGAGCGAAACAGAAGGCTCCCAGGCGTCTCTATGTCCGAGGGGGTCGCGGTGCTACAAGGAACGCGATTGGCCCCCTCCTGACGCTTGTGGGCGGGACTTAGCGATAGATCAATTATGATGATTTTAATTGAAGTGCCTGATAGACAAAAAAAAAAAAGTCTGGGAAATTGAATTCATAAGCGTTACATGGTCCACTGCCTAATGAATGTTATGCAATGTGCGCTGATCTAATTTGAAGGAGCCCTGGTAACAATGGGACATTAGACTTTAATTGAGCATATCTCTTATAGGTGACACATTAGAGCCGCAGAGAGATCGTATGGGACTGACTTGGAGGGGGGGGGGGCGGGTGGGGGGGGGGGGGGGGGGGGGGGGGGGGACGTGAACTGCATAATGCATGTGGAGCAATCTGCTGTCTCAAGCCCAAGCGAAGTCGCCGCTTTGATCGCCTCGACTTAACAGCAGTCATTCCCGCCGCGTCATCACCGTCCCTGTTGAAGCGGCAGGAAGTGCCATGTCACGGTGCAGCCGCGTCGGTCACCTGGAGACTGTGTACATAGTGAGCGCGCGTGGCGCTTTAACGAGCCCCGCGTCCATTCCCCTTCATTACGTCGGCGGGCATCTCCTCCCGGCGTGTGGCGGCTTAATCCCCGAGTCTGAGCTAATAACCTGCGTCCGCTAATGCCCATTGGCTTTCTCTCGGCGCTGCTAAATGAAGGTAGTAAATAACCGCAGCACGCCGCGGCGCTGCCGGCCGAGCGCGAGGAATCGCCCAGACTTATTGGCTGGAACAACTGGCCTCCCTCAGAGGCCGTAAAGCGAGTCACTGAGCCGCAACTGGACTGTATTCATATTTTATGATGCGGCCATACGTCAACACACGCGAAAGCAGTGAGCGTCTCTGTGGCCGAGCCACCTCCTGTCACACGTGCGGACTAAAACGCCACCTGCTTTAAAGGGGCGGTGTGTGGGATTTGGTGGCATCTAGAGGGGGAGGTTTCATGTCGTCTCCATTTACCTCACCCTCGCCCTTCTGAGCGTGCAGGAGAACCTGGGGTCGACTTCAGCTGTCATTCAAACTCAGAAGATGTTTATTACGTCCACTCCGGGCTTCTGTAAAAACATGGCGGTCCCCGAAGAGAGGACAAAACAAATGGGCTCATTTAAGGGAAATGGGAATTTTTTTTTGTAACATTTAGGTGATTAGAAATTCACTACGTAATCTTTCTGTAAGATTTTTAGAAGTGACAAAAATCACCCAAATCTTACACACTGCACCTTTAACGGGAGCGGAACTCGACTTTGATTGCTCGTCACTTCCCTGATAAATAAATAGCCCCCCCCCCCCCGTCAGAGAGGCTCTCTGATCTCCGACTCCTTCCGTGGCGCTGGACTTGGAGCGTCAGTGCTCAGCCTGTCGAGGGGCTGCAGCGAGTGGTCGGGCGCTTCGGCTCCGGGGGGCCGATGGGCGTTTGCATTGTCAGCGCAGAGCACGGCTGCGAGAGCTGATTTTGTAATATAAATGCAAATGACCCATCGCCGGTGCAAAATGACCATTTCCTCTTTTTCCCTCCCAGACTCAATTAGAGAGACGCAGGCCTGACATGTGGGTCCACACCTGCCCTGTTTACACAGTTTAACCCCAAATGACGAGACGGAGGGAAGCGATGGCCGCCGTCACTCCGACCCACCGGGCCGAGTGAATCGTAGAATTAGTGCCACTCATCCGGACGGTGCTGACTCTATAACCCACCGCTGAACAGAGGAGGCCCAGGGACTGCGTGACTGTAACTGGCGCTCGGGGGGGGGGGGGGGGGGGGGGGGGGGCGCAACCAGCAGAGTGGGAATGGGCTGGAGGAGTTCTGCGGGGGAGTGTTATCTGAGAGTTGGCTCCCACCTCACGGTGCTGGCTTTTGCCAGGTATCATTAGACGGCAGCAGCAGCAGCAGCAGCAGCAGCAGCAGCAGCAGCAGCAGCAGCATGGATCAAAGTCTGCCTCTTGGCTGCTGTTATCTCTGGCACGGACGAGGTGCTGAGCCTCCCCCCCGCGTCCGTCCCTCTCGCCCCGTCCGGCCACAGCCCCTGGCTGATTGGAATCTGTGTTAACCACACAACACTTTCCATATGACAGCTCACACCACAGCTCGCGCTGGACTGCGGAGGATTCTAGTTCCTTTGTGTTGAGGTACGAGGTCTGGACGTCCGCCTCGTTGGGACGGCCCGACCTCTCGTCTCGCGCAGGGTTTCTGTGTTTCACACATCAAAGACTGGACTTGAAAAGGAACCGGGTCCCCGAGGTGAGGGGAAAAGCTTTTTGATCGCCACCTCGTGGCCGACCGCGGTATAGGTCCTAGCTCCTGCCTTCCTCCTGTGAGTGAACGGGACGTGGACTCAGCACAACAGTTGAAGTACAGGTCAAATATATATATATATATTTTTTTCCCAAACAGTTTTTTGTCACCAGAAGTCATTTTTCCTCACACTCTTCAGTTGAACGTGTACAGGAGAGTCGGGCTGTAGTTGTAGCACCTCATTTAACGATACAGGCACGTGAAGTATTTGATCATCCTTCGATAGGAAGCAATAAAGCAGCTCAATAGTCATTTGTTTCTCGGTTGATCTTTGACCGCACCATCGACAACCAAGGTACTTAGCGATGACAAGCGGTGAGTTGTGCATTTCTTCATGCATTCTGCACACAACCCACACAACTAGATGAGACTGAAACTCCCCCCCTGAGTTTATTGTCTTATCCAAAGGCGGAGGACACATGTTATTTTAGCATCTCATGTTACTCAACTTCCTGGTCAACGACAAGCACAGAATCACTCAGATTGACACAGCGCTGCCCTTTTCTCTCGTGTTACGTCAGCACACAGACCCTTTGCTTGACGGACTCTTTTGTTCAATATTTATTTCATGTTGTACAAACGGGTGATTGACAGCTGAGACAGAGTTGACATCGTGTGAGTGCGCAGACTGAAGGGAACACAGTATCTTCACTCCATCGCTCTATCCAGGATATCTGAGCTGTAATCCTGGATCGCAGCAGGAAGTCGAAATACGTCGTGTAATCCCTCTCCATCAGAGGTGTCACACTCACTGCAGAGCGCTGTTCACACAATCTGAACTCAAGTGGGCTGGACCAGTCAAATCAAAGCATAAACAGCTCCAGAAACTCCGAAACGGACAGGGTATTGCGTGCGGCCCCCAGTGGAAATATCAGGTACTTTATCACTTCATTTCTTAACACTTAACAAAGTCATGGTTGTATGTTCAACACCCCTTTACGATCTGTAGTCTCAATCTGGGCCTTCGTCTGAAGACCTCTGAATCCTTTTACTACAAAAACTAAAAGTCCTATGTTTCCTCTCGTCAACATGTGCTGTTGACATCATCAGCGCATTCGGAAGATGCGGTTGCTTTGTGTACCTCGCTGTCTCTGACACTCGCTGTAGACTGAGCGCGAGGGAGTACAAAGAGGCCGTGCGCCTCTCTGACTCACACCATCCCCCCGTCTCTGCGCCGGTGCGGTGATTCACCACATCGTGTCGTCCTGAAGTCGCCCTGAGCTCCCGTAACGCGAATTCAGCGCCGTAAGTGCCGGCGCCGCTCGGCCCGGCCCGGCCCGGCGGTGAAGTCGTGGTGGAGCGGAGAGCACCGGGCGGGAGGCAGCGCTGCGCTCGCAGTTGCTCCCCCGCCGCTCCCAAACCTCAGCGGCTGAAATGAATGTTCAGCCTTTTTTCCCGCTTAATGAGACGACGCCGCCGCCTGGCACCGAGGCAGGTGTGTGTTATCTGCGCCTCACGGAGGCTCGGGGTGTCGTGTTGCTGTGATAGCGTAATTGCCGTGGCTGTGTCAGGGCTAAGTGATACCGTTATAGGGTGTAGTGCTTTAAAAAAAAACAAAATACTTGACTAAAATTTTTTTTATAAGGATCGTGATAAATAACCTGAGCAAACATCACCCAAATGATAGGTTCTTTTTCTTTTTTAAAATCCACAGAAGGAGCCCTGGTGGGAAATGAGAGCTTGTAGTGGGCACAGAGGGAGTGATTCGAGTGCAAACTGCACAGCTGGTGTCCACTGTAACTGAGCCTGGTCCACATCCAACAAGTCAGACAAAGAAACAAACAATCCAGCGAGATAAGACGTACAATCCAATAAGATAAGACGTAAAATCTTGGGGTATTAAATTTGCATGTTACAGCAAAGAAGTCGTAAATAATAGAGCTGTACACAGTGCAGAGAGGAGGAGGAGGAGGAGGAGGAGGAGGAGGGAAACACTGGTTCCTTCTTTTGAGAAGCGAGTGTGAATTCACATATGAATATGACTGTTTCAGTATTTCATCTTCTTATCTTCCATTTCTGCTCATCTTAATCATTTCACCCACGTCTTCCTCCTTCGTCTCACTCCCCTCTTCCTCTACACTCCAGATACAGAAGTTGTAGTAACTGACAAACATGACATACGCATGAACACGTGGGGCCTCAGATGACGGTTCGGATCAGCCCCTTTCCTCCAATATTTCCAGAATACCAGATGAACACAACCTACAATTAGACACAACGCATCATTCAATTAGCTCCATTTCCGCGAGAATGTGAATGAAATGAATTAACGACTGTTAATCTGTGCGCTGGCATCACTCGGCGCGCTCTTAGCCTCGGGTGAAAATGATGGGCTGTGTCCAAAAGCATAAAGTGACATGATGGGGTGGCGGGCGGGCGGGGGGGGGGAGTTGTTAGTGGGGGCGGGGGGGCGGGGGGGGGGGGGGGGGGGGGGGGGGGGCTGGCCCCCGGGGGTTCAGTCTGTGACGTTACTCTCTGCTGCGTGGGCTGTGAGGGGGCGGAGCTCCTTCCACGGGAGTCGTCCAGGCCGGAGTGAGGACGACCCTCGTACTTCAGACCCAGTTTGTCCAACATGGTGCTCAGCTTCGTCTGAGTGCGGGGAACCTGCGGGGACAGGAAGTCACGGTTAGGGGACAGGAAGTAACCGTTTGTGGGGATGGTTGTGATTGGGGTCAAGGAACATTGATCAAAGATCAAAGATCAAACACTATTTTCACTGAGAGGGTTTAGACTTGTAATGACAGGTTCGTTCCACTAGAGGGAGCCATTTCCACATTAGGAAAATGTAAATACATTCTGTAAGTATATACTCACACACACACACATATATATATATATATACATACATATATATATATACACATATATATATATATATATGTATATATGTGTATGAAGTGTCTGGGATGGATGCACTCATACATGCTCATGTTTGAATTGATACTGTTGTTGAACGCAAACCGAGGAGATGGTTCTTGTTTCACCCTCAGTTTCATTGGGCTCCTCCACCAGTAAATCCAAAGGCCTGAACTCTGCGTTTGGTTCAGCTCTGTGAGAACTCTGCGCCCGGAGCCAGACGGGCAGACCCGTCGGCAGCGCACTGTAACCCAAACACATTTCAATCCCAGCAGCTAATTTGATGGCCCCTACAAGCCCATTCCTGCCTAATGCAGAAAAAAAAAGAAGAAATCTCTCTCTCTCTCCATTCCTGCACGGAGAGGCAGCAGGGGAAGAATGTCTGCTGCATGAAAACATGATGGAAACCACACCTCCCTCCCTCTCCTCCTCCCTCCCTCTCCTCCCTCCCTCTCCTCCTCCCTCCCTCTCCTCCCCCCCTCTCCTCCCTCCCCTCTGTCAGCGAGGCGGAACAATGCACCGAGGCTTGAGCAGCTGTCAAAACAGCCACCCTCCTTGAGATAAAGTGACACCTCCCTGCACAAGTGGTATCTGATGAGCCCAGCCTCACCTCCTCGCAGGCCCCTGATGGAGGCCGGGGGGCCGCAGACGGGCTTTTCCAGGCGGCTTCCAGTTTTATTGCGGAGTCATTCCGAGGGGCTGGTGTTCTCTATCTGAGTTCCAGAATATGGGTTTGGGTTGGGCTGTACCTGCTGTTCGATGTCAGTCTTTATGTTCAGGGCGGAGGAAATGTGTCTACCATATGTGTGTGTGTGTGTGTGTGTGTGTGTGTGTGAAGCAGGGGCCATGGAGAGTGTGGGAGCTTTCACTTTCTCTGAAGTCCAATCCTTGTTTTCTTGAGGCCTTATGCAACAATGATATATGGACAATTGTCAAGGGTGACCAATGGTGCGGAGCCTTGATGGCCAAACTATGGCCCGCGGGCCAACTACGGCCCACAAACCATTTCTCATTGGTCCGCAGCACATTCTGAGAATACTTTGGGCCCACATGACATTTGCGCTTGACTCGGTAGTACCTCTTCGTTTGATTTGTAGGCAGAGCCACAGTTTTATCGAGGATAACTATCCACTCGGTGGATAAAGCAGACCGCAGCAGGTTACGGGTCCCGTGACTTCAGTCATGTGGTGGCACATCCGTGAAACCATATTGTGCCGTATGAGCCTCGAGCCTCGTCGCTCAGCCAGCATCCTCTGTAAACCTCATATCCAGGTTCAACCCAGACTTGACTCGGTGGCGTTGATGTGAGCGCGCGTGTATTTATGACGTTGCCATCTGATTTCCCTCCTCCAGAGGTCCCCAGGATCACGTCGGAGCCGCAGGATGTGGACGTCACGTCGGGGAACACGGTCTACTTCACCTGCAGGGCCGAGGGGAACCCCAAACCACAGATCATCTGGCTCAGGAACAAGTGAGACCCCTCAGGTTCCAACGTAGATCGTGTCACCGGAGACGTAGCGTCACTAGTGAGGTTATGTGTCCTCGTATGCTTGTCCACAACGTCAGGATTTGTGCTGTTCCTCTCTCGTGAAACAGATCAGGCCCGTTCTTCTAGAGCAGGGGCGTCACATTCATGTCCACCGCAGGCGACGTCAGCGTTGTGGTTTTTCTCTCAAGGGGCTGGTTTTAATTGTGGGACTGATTGTGATTACGACTGTGAGCGTGTCGTAAAATAACTGTCTTCAAATCTGATCTGATTATCATTTATTCAAGTTACAAATGTCGTGTATGCATTTACATACACATGAAAATGTAAACACAATGAATATATCGCCACGTATAAAAAGTGGCATTTTGTGTAATTAACTCGAGTTCATGGGCAGTGTATGTTTTAGACAATCGCGTACCTTTAAGCTCTCGTGGGCCTCGTAGAATGATCCCGCGGGCCACATGAGGCCCGCGGGCCACGGGTTTGACCCGTGTGGTAGAACCATCGGCTCATATGATCGATAGACACTATATGGATACATCGTGGACCTGTAACGTCACTTGCTGTGCGTCTCTCTGTTGTCCCCCTGGCAGCAACGCTCTGAACATGCGCGACGACAGTCGCCTCAACCTCCTGGAGGACGGGACGCTGATGATCCAGGACACCAGGGAGACGGACCAGGGCGTCTACCAGTGCATGGCCAAGAACGTGGCCGGGGAGGTGAAGACGTCGCAGGTCACGCTGCGTTACTTCGGAGCGCCATGTGAGTTTACTGAGCTCGTCTCGGACCGAGTCTTCAGCTTCTGTCCAGGACGTCACCCATGGCGGGCGGTTGACTCCATGCCTAACTCCTCCTACTTCCTTTTTCCTCCAAACGGGCGAAGAGGCGGGGCACAGGTTGAGCTGGGCTGCTGTCACAGCCTTCACTTGGCCCGAGTGTCACTCAAGAAACCACGCCCCTGATTACGCACAATTTCAAACCGTGATTAAATAAAAATAGGCTTACGTAAAAAATTTTAAAAAAAATTAAATCCCCTCCCCTTACTGTTGTTTAATAACATCTTAGATTCACCTCGAAAGTTGAGTCTATGGGGATTGACTCACTTTTGGAGCCAGTCTCAAGTGGCCACCCTGTGAACTGCAATGTTTCCATTTCCATATCGGCCTACAATACTAATAATAATAATAATAATAAAAATAATAATAATAGTAATAATCGACATCAGTGCCCCGGACACGTATGGGATTGATGTTTCTGGCTGATAATGCTTAGCAGGAAGTAGTTGGACAAACAGGATGTGTATTACATATATAAGTGGGTTGTTACAGTGACACTCGGCCGGTAGGGGTTTAACCAGTTAGTGTGAGACGGTGAAGTGAGACTGGGGCAAGGTGCCTGCCCTCGGGGAGGCTCAGGGCTCGACCTCAGAGGTCAGCGGGGCAAATAACTGGGATGTCCCACTGCGCCGTGAGGAGAAAGCCCCGCCGGCTTTCATGTGACACTCTCTCACACCGAGCAGAGGCACACAATCGTGCGTCTGTCCTCATCTCTGCCGCTCGCTGCCTCTCCCTTCAGCCGGCCATCATGTACACACAGCCACACATCAATCAGTCCCACCGCCAATAGCCGCCTCTGTGGGAGATTAACACGGCCGTCCCTCCGTGACCTGAGGGGGTCATCACCGCGGTGATGGATGGCCCCAGTGACAGGGCCTTGTTACGGAGCAGTCCCTGGGAGCAGATGTGGTGGGTTTCCTGTGTCCGTGCGATTGTAAACCTCAGGCCCCTCGCTGTGTACACACTTCCTCCCGCCCCACCGTAATCACAGGCCTAATATGGGCAGGATGTGACTCTTGCGCACAAAGGGAGTTGTTTCATAAAGTGGCTTAGAGGGGTGTTTATTGGCGTAAACTTAAAAGGTCACCTTTGAGCGTCAGCTGACCCTTTTTCGGGATGGTTTCAAATGTGAGCCATCGCACCTCCTCATGGCCTCCCCCTCCTCCTGTTTGCGTCCTCCAGCGCGGCCCAGTTTCGTCATCCAGCCTCAGAACACAGAGGTGCTGGTCGGAGAGAGCGTGACCCTGGAGTGCAGCGCCACCGGTCAGCCTCAGCCTCGGGTGTCCTGGACAAAGGGCGACCGCACCCCCCTGCCCAACGACGCTCGTATCAACATCACGCCCTCTGGAGGGCTCTTCATCCAGAACGTGGACCAGGCTGATGGAGGACAGTACACCTGCTTTGCTTCCAATAACGTGGACACCATACATGCAACAGCTTACATCATCGTGCAAGGTATGGAATCAGAGTTCACGTGTGAAGTGAGCATGTTTCGTCTTAATTCATAGTCATTTGGGGGACTTTAATGAATAGAATAGAATAGAATAGAATAGAACGCTTTCATTCATCCCACAATGGGGAAATTCACTCGTTAGAGCAGCACACAGTGACCGAGTTATTAAAGTCATAGGGGGGGAAAGTGTGCAATGAGGATGTGCCATTTTTGAACGAAGAAAAAGGAGAAAAAATTGCAAAGAAAAGAAGAAATTAAATAGATTCACTATACAGTCTATACGACACTCTACATACACACAAACTCATGTATGAATGATTTATTACCTATATGTGTAATATATGTTCACTGTATTTTCACACGGGACTAGCAGGCTCAGATATCACCTCTGCTGTCCGTCATTTCAAGTGTTCCATGCAGTGCCATGGTGAACGAGTATTGAAGGTGTGGCCTCTCCTCCTGTGCGTCTGCAGCCGTCCCTCAGTTCACCCTCACGCCGCAGGACCAGTCCGCTCTGGAGGCTCAAACCGTGGACTTCCCCTGCGAGGCCACGGGCTACCCACAGCCGGTGATCGCCTGGACGAGGGGGGGCAGCCCTCTGCCGCTGGACCGCCGCCACGTGGTTCTGTCGACGGGAACCCTCCGCATCACCCGCGTGGCGGCCCACGACGAGGGCCAGTACGAGTGCCAGGCGGTCAGCCCGGTGGGCACCGTGCGCGCGGCAGTTCAGCTCAGCATCCAGCAGAGAGGTGAGGGGGTTAGGGGGGGCTTTGCAAGTTACACAGGCTTTTATTGTGGTGGCTCTTCAAACACTGTGTGTTTGTGGTGGAGGAGGAGGAGGAGGAGGGGGGGAGGGGGTGGGAGTGTGAGGTGGTAAATCATCAGTAAGGTGCAGCCCCCATAGGCCCCCCACCCACCCCTCATTCACAGCTAATTTGTCTCTGCACGTGCCTCTTAAACTCATACAAAGAATGCACACATGTCGAACTGTGTGTTTGTGTGTGTGTGTGTGTGTGTTTGGCCAAGCTCTGCATCTATATGCATGTATGTGCAGTATCAATATCTCACAGTATTACTCTGTGTTTGTGTGTGTGTGTGTGTGCGCTTTTGTGGAGAGGAAGACTTAAAAGATGATCCATCACACTGTGATTCTTGTATGCACATGGTGTGTGTGTGTGTGTATGTGTGTGTGTGTTAAACCTAAAATTACAGGCCTGGCTCGGCGCAGGAAAGCATGGCGCTCTGTAATCCAGAGATGACACCATGTTTTCCAGTGTAGTAATGGCTGTTAACATGGCTCAAAGTACACATTGCATAATGGCCCTACACTACAACCACAGTGCCTTTGTGTGATGGTGAGTTATAGTAAGGAACCGTCAGCAGGGGCTGAAAGCAACATACACACATGTCATAAGTCAACACGTGTCTGTATCATGTCATTTAGTCGTATGATGCGTGTGGCAGTCGTACGAACAGCACATCAACGGGTCTGTACGCCGCGGTGAGCCCCCCCCCCCACACACACATACACACACACACACACTGTGCAGAGTTTAGCTTTGATTTAGTTCATTAGTGTGAGTCTATGATGAAACCGCCTCCCACTGCAAAACCTCAGGGTATTTTCCCACAGCCAGGTGTGTGAGTGATGCATGGCAGAGAGGCAGGAATGTGAGCACAGAGTGTGAGGAGCTAATATGGGGGGGGGGTGTTGGGGGGGGCGCAGTACATAGACGTCATCAGTTGTGCCTGGGCGTTCTTCTTTGTTGTCATCACCCGCGGAGTGGAGTACGAGCATCATTGTTTCATACATAAAGCTGGACAAAATGAGCCAAAATATGCTTTTATTTTGAAATGCTTCCCTTTCCTGTGTGTGATTCCACCATGCTTGGTGTTTACATACGAGGATGGAACCCAATCAGGCCCAGCTGTAGCTGGGTAGCCTCCAGGCACAGTCAATCCCCTCCCACTTTTATAGCCTTCAAAATAAAAGTCCCACTTTAGGAAACCACCCCCATTTGAAATAAGGCTAGAATAGATGATACAGAAGTAAATAGCCCATCAGATGTTTTCAATAATTTTATTGAGGGCCTTGATATAAAAAAAAAAAAAAATTTTAAAGTTTGTTTAGCCCCCGGTAACAATCTGTGTCTCATATGTGGCCCCTCTGGAAAAATAATTGCCCACCCCTGGGTTCAATTTAGATAGCTTGAGTTCGTAATCCTGGACACAAACAAAGTCCAGACCACATTTTGAAAATACGCAACTGATACACCTCACTTCCTCCCATGGGTCATCTTGTCAAAGCTCCACCAAACACATGAACATGCACTTAAAACTCACTAACCTCTGGTTATTATCTTTGCTCTGACTCAAGACATGTGCAAGTACATGCAGGCTACAGACGGGCGGCTCGAGATAAGACCGCGAGCACCATGGGAAACTCCGTAGAGTTGGATTCATTTATACCTTTTCATTCCTATTTATTGACGATGTGCGGACATGAAGAGGATTTCTTTAAATTGTAGTATTCGATCCTCACCGACGCGCCGTTAAAGGTCGTGGACGGGGTTCTGATGAAGAGTGAACGCTGTGCTCTGACATGAGTGGCTGCACTAATGTGGAGTCTTAACAGATTAAGGTCCCCACAGGTAGAGATTATGGCTCGGGTTACGAGGTCAGGGTGTGGGGCTGAGGAATGCTCCATGTGTCAGTGTGTGTCCCCTATGGTACGGTAAAATGAGAATGTGTGTGTGTGTGTGTTTGCATTTTCCTCTGATGCCGTCAAGGTGAGTCTGGGGGACACACACCAGCTTTGCATATAAATGGAAACCAGCTGTTTTAACACTGTATGGCACATCTGGGAGAACGCAATGCTGTTTTAGATTTTTATAATTTCATAATATTATAATTGTTTAATAGATAATAGCTTGATTTTTTTTTCCCATAGCAATGCCTATAATGAAAAACAGCTACTGGAGCGTAACATGGAACGTGTCTATGTATTTATTTTTTTAAACAGTCCTAGAAAAGTCTTTCATGATTAATTGTTTCATTTGACATTGAACACTGCTGCTGCATATCATTAACACGTGTGTGTGTGTGTGTGTGTGTGTGTGTGTGTGTGTGTGTGTGTGTGTGTGTGTGTGTGTTTGAACTCACTCAGTTACGCCTGTTTTCACAAATTCTCCGAGGGACCTGACGATGGAGTCTGGCCAGGACGTCCAGATCCCCTGCAGCGCCGAGGGTCAGCCTCAGCCTGTCCTCACCTGGAACAAGGTGAGACCCCCAGCGGCCGTCGGCTCGGCTCGGCTCGGCTCGGCTTGGCTCGCTCAGAGGTTGAAGTGAGCCCAGGAGTCAAAAGCGTCCGGGCCCAGGAAACGTCTCCCAATATGTCATTTTAATCAACGAAAGGAAACAACGACCCTGTACTTCATCATGCCATTGTAATTTGAGTCCCACCGTCGCACGTTACAGCGCCGGGCCCGTGACCTTTTGCCCTCTTGACTCTCAATCAGGACGGCGTGCAAGTGACCGAGAGTGGCAAGTTCCACATCAGCCCCGAGGGTTACCTGGAGGTGAAGGACGTGGGCACCGCGGACGCTGGACGCTACGAGTGCGTGGCTCGCAATCCCATCGGCTACCAGGTGGCCAGCATGGTGCTGACCGTCACAGGTGAGGAACAGCCGTCTTCTCTCCGGCCGAGAGGCGACTCAACCATCTCAAGATGGATGCGGCGTCCG
>JAFBJT010109098.1:40553-53995 GCA_016785325.1 Chascanopsetta lugubris
CACCCCCTCATCCTTCCAGTCAGCCCCGCACCCCAGGGGAGCTCCTGGCTCTGTTCCGGTATCCTCGCGACCCCTACACGGTGGAGCAGGCACGTGCCGGGGAGATCTTTGAGCAAACGCTCCTTCTCATCCAGAACCACGTCAACCAGGGTCTCATGGTGGACACCAATGGAACCGGTGAGACTGTGACTCCTCCCCCTACTTCCTGGTTCATCCAAACATGGGCAAAGAGGCGGAGCACAGGTAGAGCCAGGGTGCGGCCTTGGTGCCGTCGCAGCATCCACGTAGCGTGCCAGGTCGACCGAGGTGTCACTCAAGAGGCCACACCCTTAATTACGCATAATTAAAAAACCTGGATGGAATCCAAAATAAGCCCCGCCCCTGTACAGTTGTCATGGCAACAAATGTGACTGATTAAGACCCACGCTGTAGTTTGTACCAGACTTTATACATGTGTCGTTCTTATCTAAAGTTGGCCCAATTTGACGTGGGAGTCTTTACTCGAGACAGCCCCAAGTGGCCGCCCAGTGAACTGCACCAGAGGTTGGCTTTAACATCACAGGTATGAGCTTTCTGAAGGTCCTGTCGCGGGGCTCTGTTGCTTCAGTCTGGGTGTGAATGACCTCTCTGGGCCCGTGGGAGTCTGGTTCACTGGTGTTGGTTGCAGGGGGCGGAGCCTCTGGCACCAAGACTGGGAAATGGGAATAAACACTGGAACAGCTTGTTGCTTAGGAGAAATGACTGGAAGGAGAAAGAGCATGACGCCATGGAGACATTATGATTTCAGTTAGTCCGTCGCATTTTCACAGTGAGAGGAAGTGATCAGCTCTTAGGAGGAAGTAGTTGTACACACAGCTGTGATGTGACCTCTGGTTGACCTCATCAAGGCAACTCCGAATGATTCAAAGTATTTTAAACGGAACCCAACACAATGTCACGATGGAAATGGACAAACAATATTTTGCATCTGCACAAGCTTTAATAGTATCTTTGCTGACCACGACAACCCCAAGAAAACAGATGTAATATTCTTTCTTTTATTTTGCTTTCTTTTATTTGATTCATCTGTTTTTTGCTTTTGTTGTAGATGAGATGTAAAACTCGTAACAGCAGCTGCGTGGCTTCAGGCCTGTTCCTCTGGAGGTGACTCACTCGCTGCAGGTCACTCTTTACGATCCCACAGGCCGAGCAAACGAGCCAAGTCCAAAACAGGCCGACGGTGCATTAGTGTCACGCTGTCAAATGTTGTCATGCATGTTGTCAGCCAACCACGCTCGTTCCTGGGCTCTCCATGCAGATAAACACATTTGATGCTGCTTGGAATCATAACACCCTCAAACACAACATCCCTCCACGCTCTCATCGTGAATTCAGTTGGAAGCTCTCCGCCCGTTTCCTGGGCAGAGTCTCAGCCACTGGTTCGATTCCCAGCCTCTCTATAAATGACCATGTTATTGAGAGCAACGTTTGGCCGTGTACGACCGCGCCATCTGTGTGCCATTTTCTCTTAAGCAGAACCTGAGGCTCGCGGGCGAAGGGAGGGGGGGTGGGGGGAGGGGGGGGGGTTAATCACAGAGCAGTTGACGAGGAGCTCATAAACAGTTTTATTGGGTCTGCGTCACGCCACACCACACCAACCTGCAATCATGACCGACGGAGCACGGGACACATTTGAACACGCTTTGTGTCCGTGTGCACGTTTTCCCCTTTGTGCACGAAGGGGTTAATTGAGATGTTTATGTGCACAAGCATCTGCCTTTGTTTGCAGTCACATAATCATGGAAAAATGTCGAGGGGTCCAAGAGAAGGAAGGAAAGCTGGAGCACGCGCGCGCGCACACACACACACACACACACACACACACACACACACACACACTCTCTGAATGGTGCATGATCACACTTGTCGTAATAGAGGGATTGATTGAACGTCACCAAGGTGAAACAGGCTGAATGTGTCCAGACTCTGTAACCGTGCGACTTTAAAAAGACTTCTGTCTTCATCCTAGATCAGTGGTTCTCTACTGGTCTGGGTTTGGGACCCACCACCACCCCTTAAAGGTGCCGTGTGTAAGATTTGGTGACCTCTAGAGGTGAGGTTGTATCCATCACCTCACCCTCACCCTTCTGATCATGCAGGAGAACCTGTGGTAGATTTCAGTTGTCATTCAAAGTTAAAAGATGTTTAGTGTGTCCTCTCTGGGCCACTGTAAAAACATGGCGGCCCCCATAGAGAGGAGCCGCTCCTCATGTAGATATAAAGTAATGTTTAAAAGGTAATGGATTAAAACAGTTGGGTGATTATGAATTCATCAAAATGCCAGCGTGTAATTGTTTTGTAGTATTTTTAAAGTGACAAAAATGACTGAAATCTTACACACTGCACCTTTAACCAAATGGTCATCGCTGCACTGGGTCCAAACCAAGTGAGGAGAGAGAGAGTTCTGTTCTGTCCCGTCAGCAAAAACAAATGTTCTGCTTCTATTGTATTGCTTCCTCTGAGCTCACTCTCTCACACACACACACACACACACACACACACACACACACACACACACACACACACACTCCACAAACTGTACTAACTAATGGTAAAGTACAGACTATGCAAGGAGGAAGTCCCGCCTCTCCCACATCGAGGTTGATGTTACACATTAACCACATCTTCTCATGTGTGACCACAACAAATAATTGCCCACACATCACAGACACACAAGCCCAGTGTGGTGCAGCACACTGCTGCCTCCGCATGTCAGAGCAAGTAGAGCTACGCAAGTGAGGGAAAGGCTGCCACCTGTGACTGTGCACGTAGGCCAGGGGTGGCAAACTCTTTCCAGTTCACTGGAGCAAAATTTGATCCGAAGTGGGCGGGGCCAGTCGAATCCTAGCTTGGTGACAAAAACGGCTAATCTTTGTGGTTTGAAACAAAAATACAGCTGTGAGTCGAATGAAAATACTCGTTTTTTTACACTTTGCAAAATCATGCCATGGGCCGGACGGGACCCTCTGGCGGACCGGTTCTGTTCGACCCCCCCCCCCCCCCCCCCCGCCCCCCCCCCCCCCACGAAGTAGTCCGTAATGTGATATTATCATGTCGATGAGGACAGCGGTGGAAATCAGACGCCATCATGTAAACACTATTCTCTGACTTTTAAAGGTGCAGTGTGTAAGATCTGGTGACCTCTCACAGGTGAAATTGCATATTGCCTCCTTCACCTCGCCCTCTCCCATCGGGGCATTCGGGAGAACCTGTGCCGGCTCTCTGTTGTCATTCAAGCTGAAAAAGTGTTCAGCACGTCCTTTGTATCTAATCACACATTAAAGGGCTCATTTGAGTGTAATGTAAAAGACAGTTACATATTGAGGTGATCATTCATAGGTCAAAACCTCATCGAATTGTTCAGTCACCCAAACCCTAAGCTAAGATGGGACAAAAAAAATTGACATTGACATCTTGACACACTGCACCATGGCTTTAACATGGCCACCTCAATCTGCTGACACCAGCAGTTGCTTGGCAACAGCAAACATAGGAGACCTCCATTGGACCGTGACGTTTTTAACCATGGTTTTTGACGTGAGCTATTTCGCCTCGTAGACTTTGGCCTAGTCAGGAACTGCTGGACGCGTCTCCGCTCCAACGCGCTTAACGTGTTGTACCTGTGGCCCCGCAGCCTTCCGCTACAACGACCTGGTGTCGCCCCACTTCCTGGAGGTGATCGCCAACCTGTCGGGCTGCACGGCCCACCGCCGCTTCAACAACTGCTCCGACATCTGCTTCCACCAGAAGTACCGCAGCCACGACGGCACCTGCAACAACCTGCAGCACCCCATGTGGGGCGCCTCGCTCACCGCCTTCGAGCGGCTGCTCAAGTCCGTCTACGACAACGGCTTCAACCTGCCGCGCGGCGCCACCGACCTGCTGCACAACGGCTACCGGCTGCCGCTGCCCCGGCTGGTGTCGACCACGATGATCGGGACGGAGACCATCACCCCCGACGACCGCTACACCCACATGCTGATGCAGTGGGGTCAGTTCCTGGACCACGATCTGGACTCGACGGTGGCCGCCCTCAGCCAGTCGCGCTTCTCCGACGGCCAGCTCTGCGCCCAGGTCTGCACCAACGACCCGCCCTGCTTCCCCATCCAGTTCCCGCCCAACGACGCGCGGCAGCTGCGGAGCGGCGCCCGCTGCATGTTCTTCGTGCGGTCCAGCCCGGTGTGCGGCAGCGGCATGACCTCGCTGCTGATGAACAGCGTCTACCCCCGCGAGCAGATCAACCAGCTGACGTCGTACGTCGACGCCTCCAACGTCTACGGGAGCTCGCGCCACGAGTCGGAGGAGATCCGGGACCTGGCCAGCCAGCGGGGTCTGCTCCGGCAGGGGATCATCCAGAGGACGGGGAAGCCGCTTCTGCCGTTCGCTGCCGGACCGCCCACCGAGTGCATGAGGGACGAGAACGAGAGTCCCATCCCCTGCTTCTTGGCGGGGGACCACCGCGCCAACGAGCAGCTGGGCCTGACCGCCATGCACACGGTGTGGTTCAGGGAGCACAACCGCATCGCCACCGAGCTCCTGCGGCTGAACCCTCACTGGGACGGAGACACCATCTACCACGAGGCCCGGAAGATCGTGGGCGCCCAGATGCAGCACATCACCTACAGTCACTGGCTGCCCAAGGTGGGGGTCTCCGCGCGCCCTCGTCCCGCCGCTCCTTGCCTTTGCTGACTCGTCGCTTCCCCTCCCTCTCCCTCTCTCTCTCTCTCTCTCTCTCTCTCGCTCTCTCTCCTAGATCCTGGGAGAGGTGGGCGTCCGGATGATGGGCACGTACGCCGGCTACAACCCCAACGTCAACGCCGGCATCCTCAACAATCCCGCCGTACAACGACTACAGGACCTTCTGCAACCTGACCTCCGCCAACGCCTTCGACGACCTGAGGAACGAGATCAAGAATCCCAGCGTCCGAGAGAAGCTACAGAGGTGATTGGACTGGTCTTGGGGGGCTTCACGCCCGGGGGAGCGGGTGACTCGCTGGCCCTCTCACCCTCTCATCTCCCTTCCTCTGCGACAGGTTGTACGGAACCCCCCTCAACATCGACCTGTTCCCCGCGCTCATGGCGGAGGACCTGGTCCCTGGGAGCCGCCTGGGCCCCACCCTCATGTGTCTGCTGGCGGCTCAGTTCAAACGGCTGCGAGACGGTGACAGGTAGAGGGGAGACATGGGAAGAATTGCCCACACCACGTTTTTGTGAAGGCGGCGAGGGTTAACGTGTCGGTACCGGTTCTTAGCGTGTTCCTGGATTGAATTGAACGTACTTGTAGCTGCATAGCGCATATCAGTGATTCTCAGCGGGTGGGTTGCCCCCCAAAAGTGGGTGGCAACCCCGTTTTCAGTGGGTCTCAGGCCTTCTAAGGTAAGAAAGGAAATCCTGCGCTTTTATTTTGAAGAGGATTTTTGAATGACTGCCATCTGTTTACACACTATCTTAGGATGCCCCCGTAATGCTCATGGAACAGAACACAGAAACGAGACACAATAGAAACAACACGTTTTTTTTTGTTGTTGTTGTTGTTTTCCTTCCTATCCTCATTCAATTCAAATCATATTTCGGCGGAGAAGCCCCATTGTCCTGTCTCGCTTCCTGTCTCCTGCAGATTCTGGTACGAGAACCCAGGTGTGTTCACCCCCGCCCAGCTGACCCAGCTGAAGCAGGCGTCGCTGACCCGCGTGCTGTGCGACAACGGCGACAACATCACGCGCATCCAGCACGACGTCTTCAGCGTGGCCGAGCTGCCGCACGGCTACGGCAGCTGCGACGACGTCCCGCAGATCGACCTGCGCATGTGGCAGGACTGCTGCGAGGGTGAGGCCTCGGCTCTGCGGAGCGCGTCTACAGAGCGTATACATTCTCCGCGCGATGAGGAGCTCCTCGTTCCCCCGGGAAGTTGCCCAGACGTCCCCCGTCGGTCGCTCGCGCTGGCCCCGGCGCCGGGGCTGTTTAGTCAAATGAAAGCCACGCCGTGTTCTCAGCCTTTGATAAACATCTTCCCCCAGGCAGCGCAGGTTCACCACCATCTTGTGTAGAACCGCCGCCTCTTTTGTGAAGTGGAACATGGTTATAGTTTGCGCGGGTCTCGCTCCGCGCTGCTCGTGTTGGTGACGGTGATTTTGTGACCTTGTGTTCTCCTGCTGTTGTTGATGGAGTTTCTTCAGAGTGACTCCTAAGCGTTAGTAGTTATTTGCAAAACACCTCTACAATACTACATACGGTCCCATTTGCGATGATTTCTCTGCAAAGCTTTTCAAATAATCCACGGTGCAGAGTGGAGTTGGATCCCCTTTTTGCGCTCGTCCTAATTGGTTCGCAGCCCTTTTTTGTCTTTGATAGAAACTCAATTGGCCGCATTTCTCTTCATGTGTTTCGTTTATTCGTACACGTTTAATTGATATGTGTAACCGGGATGAATTAAGACTCATCTAGTTGACTTACGCCTCACAGCTAGATTTAAAGAATTCAAGCATCAACACGAATAGTATATTATTGGCAACCTCTGGCTGCAACGTGCATGAATATCTCTGTCCGTCTGATGTAGTGAAATAGAAAAATAATGCTGTTACAGCTGAAGGGCCAGATTTGGCCCATGAGCCAACAGTTGCTCGACAGGATCCAAAGGCAGAGTTGGGGCACCCTCTCTCACCCCTTCGTCAGAGCCCTCTTTTCCTGTTACACGTTCAGTGTCCCAGTTGGAATCCGAGACTGCCATAAAAGGTTCCGATGTGCTGCGAAAACCTGAGGACAAAAGCCAGATAACGTTCTGCCGAGTCGCCTCGTTCTGTCGCCTCGGAACTGCAGATGATGTCGGCGGCGCTGTGCCTCTCGCAGACTCATTGAAGGGGTTCGACCTGGCGCTTTGCGATGTTAAAACATTCCAACCGTGGAACCTGCTGACTAAGTGAAAAGGCCGAGCTGCGTATTTATGAGGAGGGATGATAAAGCAGCGCCAGGGTTCATCATGGTGGTCGTTGTCCTCCTCGCATGTATGCATAAATTAGATCAGACGCGAAATGACTGAGTGTTTTGGATTACTTTGAATAATCTGAAGCAGTGAATCCTTGTGTGTGTGTGTGTGTGTGTGTGTGTGTGTGTGTGTGTGTGTGTGTGTGTGTGTGTGTGTGCGCGAGCATGCTGTGCTCCTGCTCATCTGTCAGCATGAGACGGGAGCGCTTGTTGTTGTTAGATAGTCCCGGTGAATCAAAGGCTCCCTGACGCTGAGCAGCTGTCTCTTAACCAACACAGATAAAGATGCAGCCTGGATGAACGCACCTCGTCACTCCCTCCTCATCTTCATTACTCACCGTCCCCTGATGCTCAGCGGGCCTCAGATGTGTAGCACGGTTGTGTGTGTATGTGTGTGTGTGTGTGTGTGTCTGTATCTTTTTGATCATTGCACAGTAACAGCAATGTAAGATCAGCCCTTTGAAGTTAACGCAACGTCAATTAGCAGTGCCACCTCTTTCAATCGTCATTGAAATGAATGACTTGTCAGAGCCCTGCAAAGACACCGTGTGAATCGTTATGTTCCATTTAAAAAGCCTTCACCTTCCTGATGCTTTCTCACCAGACTGCAGAACCAAGGGTCAGTTCAACGCCCTGTCCTACCACTTCAGAGGACGCAGATCAGCGGAGCACAGCTACACCGAGGACAAACCTGCTGAGAGCATCCAGGAGACCAGGTAACTATAGACTACATGAAGAGGGACCTCGTCTCTTAAGCTCTTCGTCGGCCATCTTTGCGATGCCTAACTCCTCCGACTTCCCAGGCCGAGCACAGGTGGAGCCGGGGTGGGCCCGTGGCTAGGTCGTTGAAGAGGCCACGCCCCCCTAATTATATGCCCAATTTCAGAAACCTTGATATAGTAGAAATGAGCCAGCAAGAAAAAGGTTGGAAAAGTATGGAGATTCTAACGTGAGAGTCCGTGGGAATTGAGCCTCGAGTGGCCACCACGTGAACTGCATGTTTTTTTGCACTTCTGTATCGGCCTCGTCCGTCAGCCATGGTTGGACCCAAATGTAATGTCTATGCAGATGTCGTGATTTAAAAAAAAAAATATGACCATAGCTTTGTCTGTGTTTATGTGTGTTTACAGCCCGACTGTGGAATCCACAGAAACTCGGGTGAATTCTACTCTGACCTCCAAAAAAAGCACTGAACCCTCCATCAACGACTTCCAGGATTTCGTGTCCGACATGCAGAAGACTATCACGAGTTTACGAAAGCAGGTGTGTGTCTGCGTCCGTGTCGGACCCTCTCTTCGACCCCAGGGAGACCACGGTCTGGTACCCGCCGCTAATTTCAGCGTTCGCAGTCACCGCCGCTAACTTTTCCCCCTTGTCAAAACATTGAATGGAACAGGCCATCAGTCCTCATCTGGACCTCTGACCCCCGAGACGTTTACTGCCGAGCATCCTTCAACTCGTCCCTGTAAACTCACCAGCACCATGAGTCTAAACATGCCTTGGTCCCCGGGTCACCCTCTCTCATGCTTCATGCATGCCTGCTATGTGTGTGTGTGTGTGTGTGTGTGTGTGTGTGCGCTGTAGGCTAACAGGCATATACACAGCGGTATACACGCTGACATGTTTTCCATTAGCATGTCAGCGGTACAGTTAATTCCTCCGGATGAGGCCCAGCGCCGTGACCTCGTCCTCTGGTGCATCCCGAGTTATGTACAGAGGAGTGTGTCACGTTAATGTGCGCACGAGGAGAGAGTGGTTCAGCCGAGGATTTGAAATGGTAAACCAGTGTAATGTCCTTTATTCGTTGTTCAAGTTACATAAACGTACAAAACCATAGTTTATACCAGGCTTTAAACACGTGTCATTCACCTCTACCACTTGAACATGGGAGTCTACGGGGATGGACTCACTTTTGGTGGCAGCCCTCAAGTGGCCACCCGGTGAACTGCATGTTTTTCCATTTTTGCGCCGGACTCTAGATCATGTTTGATCGTTGAATTATTTTGAGATCTTTGGGGGGGGGCGGGGGGGGGGAGCAATACTCCTATGTAAACCACATGTAAACAATTATTAAGCTAATTACATTTCTTGAAACTTTGACTCATCTTCAGCGCAGATAAACCAGATAGGATGAACACTAAGTGTTCTGACTTCACTGCACACTGGACTGTAAATGTGTAGAAATGGGCCGGGGTGGTGTCAGTGTGACCGGAATCAAGCGCCCCTCTGAAACACCTCATCCCTCTGGCAGATTAAAAGACTTGAAGCCCGTCTGAGTAAGACTGACTGCACTGATAGCGACGGACGGGAGCGGACCGACGGAGAGCGGTGGAAAAAGGACGCCTGCTCCATATGTGAATGTCGGGTACGTTCGCACGCACACACACACATACACACACACACACACACACACACACACAACTGAATCCTCTCATTTTTCACTCTGATGAAGCTGATTGTGTTTGAGTGTTTCCATGTTTCTCACTGTGGACGTTCCATCAGCAGCGCGTGTGTGGGTGTGCGTGTGGGTGTGTGTGTGTGTGTGTGTGTGTGTGTGTGTGTGTGTGTGTGTGTCTACTTTAAATGGCCCAGCTCTCCCTGTCTGGCAGCTCCTGGAAGTGTCTCACCTCTTCCAGCAGCTCTTGGCAGCATCCAAACCCCCACAGCGTGTTTGTGTGGCCCCGCCCATTTTCTGTCCGCCTCTCATTCTTTATCTCCTGACGCTCGCCTCGTGCCAGCCGCTGGCACAGCTGCGCCGCTGCCCTGTGCCAAAGCTGGCTGCCTCAGATCCTCCTGCACCTTCCTTCCTCACAGCCTGTGTTTTCACTTTATTCCTACATCTTTATTCCCACATATATATGTGTGTATGTGTGTGGGTGTGTGTGTGTATGTATGTGTATATATATATGTATGTGTGTGTATATATATAATATATTATATATATATATATCTGCAATGAAAAATGTCCAGTGATTATAGAACTTATTCAACCCCTTAACGCCTGTGTGTGGGTGTGTGTGTGTATGTATGTGTATATATATATGAATGTGTGTGTATATATATAATATATATATATGTACGTATGTATGTACATGTGTGTGTATATACATATGTATATATGGGTATATATGTATATATATATATATATATATGTGTTATTGCTCAAATGTGGTGACTCTTTCAGATCAGGTAGGACCCAATAGCAGCAACGAAGAGGCGAGAGACAGACGAGAGAGTTTGTAAGCTTTACTGAGGACTGGTAGCAAACAAACAGGGAGCAGGCGAGAACGGTGGTCAATAAACAGGACACTCAGGTCAAGAGACGGGTCAGGAACAAAAGGGGTTGGGCGTGAGGGAGTCGACCAGAGGATCCCCGGTGGGTATGGCAACGCACGGAACGAGCAGGCGACAGGTGAGTCAGAGCGCGGGGGTGCGGGAAGCAGCGAGGGGGATTACTGAATGAGGGAGGCGTGGCCAACAGTGAGTGGGAGGAGCAGGAGGGGAGGGGTGAGTAGAGAGTGTAAGAGAGTGTATGAAGCTGTGTCTCGCTGTGTGATTCTGACCTGTTGCCCCCCCCCCCCCCCCCCCCTCAGGATGCCCAGGTGACCTGCTTCGTGGAGTCTTGTCCGCCGGCCGAGTGCAAGCGCCCCGTCAAATTAAAAGGCGCCTGCTGCCCGGTGTGTCTCAGCCAGCCACACGAGGACAAGCAGCGGCAACGAGCGGACGCCCGCCACAACTAACCCTCAGGACCCCGCCCCCCCCCCTCCACCACTCCCCCCTCCATAGACCCAACAGCCTCAGTTTCACCTTGTGTTTTCTCTGATCAGTGGAGGGCTTGATTTTTCTTCTTTTTTAAATTTTTTTGACCAGCAGCCTGAGGCTCCGTTTGAAATCCTCCGATCACTAAATGGATTCATTTCTGATCCGACGGATGGATCGATGGACGGACGGTTGGATTGTAAACAAAGATGGACGACCCCCCACCCCCACCCCACCCACCCCACCCCTGCGGGTTCGCCCTCCTGGCGATGGCGCGTGCGGCCGTCGGCGAGCAGGAAGGGGAAGTGGATCGAGAGGCGGCAGCGATTATGATGTGTCACATTTTTGAAAATTCTCAGGTTAGAGATGCCGAAAACTGGTGCTACCCCCTCCCCCCTTTTTTTTTTTTTTAAATAATGATTTAATCACTAAATACAAACCTTCAAAGTATTGTCTTTTGTATGCAAAGCAACATATATATACTCAGTATATGCCTTTTAATGATAAATCACAGCGGAGAGGAACGTTTTTTTTTTTTTTCCCCAACAAATAGAATCATCTTTTAATCCACAGTGCTTTATGACATGTTTGTTATTCCCTCCTCTTCCTCTTTTGTATAAGATTGCAGACATATGAAGATAATGTGAAGCCCTACAAAAATGTTTGTGATGCAAAAAAAAAAAAAAATGTCTACTGACTTCTGCTCCTCTTTCCACGGACGTCGCCTCGTCTCTCTGTCCTGGACTTGAGCGAGGGATGGAGGCGGAGCCACCAGTATGTGGCGCTCTGGCCTCTCACAGGACGCTCGGCCCGGCTCCTGCACTGGTGTGCTCCGTTTCCGAGTTTCATTTTTGCTTTCAGAAAGCAGCGAAAAGATAATATCCACTTTTTTTTTTTTTTTTTTACCACTGTAATGATGTGACCTTTGTCCCAGTATTTTTGTTCTTAAAGCCAAATGTGTGAGTTGAGTAAGAATGACGTCATTAGCTCGTGTCTATCGTTTAAAACTCAAGTATGAATGTTGTAACGAGGTCGGGACTTTTGCCTTTGGTACTGCAGACTCTACCACAGCAGTATTCTCCCACTAACCTGTTGTTGTTTTATACTCATTACTTCACACATGCGCACACACACACACACACACACACACACACACACACACACACACACAACTGAAGGACTGCTCATGACTGTTGACTCTCCGCAGCCCCAGTTCACACAAGCACACGCTCGCATCCTCCATCAAGTGCGTTTCCACCTGTGATCGCTGTCGCCTGTGTTTTCAGGAATCCTTTGTCCCTCTCGTGTTTCTCTGCCATGTTGAGGGAGCGAGCGAGCGGGCGGGAGGACGGGCGGGCGGGGTGACGTCACCCGGCAGAGCAGAGGCGGCTCTCTCTGACCCTCATTCCGCTCTAATGGAAGCCATATGGGGGCGGGGGGGGCGAGGGCGAGGGGGCGGCGGCGGCGGCGGCAGGGGGATGGGCGCTGGTGATCGGAGATAGAAGCGGCTTTCAGACGTGAACTCTGGAGAATCTGGATCTGGACTTTCTGTGCTGTTGGCCTCTGTGTTCCGGGGAGGGGGCGGAGCTGCAGGAAGAGGCGGGGCTTAGTGCGTTGGAGTGGAATTCACAAGGAAATCAACACCAGCGTCGGTCCTTTTCACCAAAACCTCTCTTGACTTCCTTGGTATTGGCTTGTTAGTTAATGGCCCTGCGCTTTCATTATGGGATATTTGCTGGTCAGCGTTTGGTTTGTGTGTCAGGGCAGATAACGTTTACCCAATGGACTATTTTACACGATCACTGAGGCTCCTGCTCCGAGGCTGTGGAGCCGATGAGTTATCTGTTCGTAAATGTGGACCTCACCCATAGGACTCAGAGTGGGCGGTTCTCTTGTTGCCTGACTCCTCCCACTTCCTGGTTCATCCAAAAACCGGGCAAAGAGGCGGAGCCCAGGTAGAGCCGGGGGGCGGGCCCATGGTGCTGTCGCAGCATGGTCGGCCCAGGTGTCAATCAAGAGGCCACGCCCCTCGATGATGCACAATCTCAAGCGGGTTTCATTCACCTCTAAACTTGAACCACTTTAAGTCTGTGCGGATTGACTCATTTTGAAGTCAGTCTCAAGTGGCCACCCTGTGAACTGCATGTTTTTCCACTCCTGCCATTGGACTCTAGATCACGTTTGATCGTTTCATTCTTTTTTTAGATATATTTTTTAAAAAGCGATCGCGCATCATAACATTGCTCTGCCAACGGGGTTCAGGAATTCACCTCAACACTCCGCTTCGGTCTGTGGCTTCAGATTATCTTAACATTACAATCAGGATACACTTGTCACCGTGTGTGGTCTCCCGTCTTTGCACAATCAGTCATAAGTTGGAAATCCCCGAGGCCTGAAAAACGTCGTCAGCAGACGACCTCCTCCTCCTCCTCCTCCTCCTCGTCCTCCTCCTCCTCGTAAACCTGACGACCCAGGTCTTGTTGTGTTCTCACACCAGCTTCTCTCGCCGTAAACTGCGGATTTGGAAAGTCGCGCTTTCTCCAGAGTCCATCTTGTGCCACGTCTGAAACCTGCGCCGGTGTGGGTCTGAAACGAGGTGTCGCCGTGGTTACCCAGGATTTCCACCACGAGTGCCGTAAATAGAGAGGAGCGGGGCCCCCCGC